>ML677335.1:905825-1089717 GCA_007922305.1 Dermatemys mawii | reverse complement strand
TCGCCACCAGATGTCAGAATATATCTCATTCCTGACACTGCTTACATGTTTTTGAAGCCACAAATAGGATTTCCAATGGTTGAAGTGCCTCAGTGTTCTACCAGGAACCAAAAATATTGAAAACGTCTGCTAAAGCCTTCCATTTATTTATAGCATGGACCAGTAGATGAGAGATGGTTGGGAAAAAATGGACAAATTTTTGTACAAAATGTTGTTGAAAACGTTGAGTCTTTTGTTGTTGAAATTCAAAATATTGATGAACTATTTCAACAAAATTGGGAATTCTGACTTTTTCTGCCAGCTCTATAGCAGACCTATAATGGCAATAAGTCACCTGACAGATGACATTCCACAGTTGTGCAGCTAACTCCTTTATAATTCTTGTTCTAATTTGAAAGATGGGTGTCAGATTGATCTCGGACGGTGAAAATTGTTTCTCCCTATCCCAGGGCTTGATCCTGCTCCTGGTGAAGTCAATGTCAAAACTTGCATTGATTCCTGTGGTTAGAATCAGGATGATTCAGTCCGCCACAGCCATTCCCTTCCCCATTTAGGAGCTCTACTGAGAGAGAATAGTTTTAATCTCCTAAAAGTCTAACTGGTGGACACTGCTTAAGCGGCATGCATCCTCCAACTCCCTAGCCATGTCCTGTTCCAATGCAGGCAGGGCTGGAGGGAAAATGGCGTCCTTTCTTTGAGTTTGAGAACAGCGGCATGGGGCACAGAGTGTGAGGACCAGCTCCTGGCCTCGAAGTCTGGCCAGGCTACACAGGGAGGAGTTTCTGAGCCCAGGGTCTCCCACAGCCATAAGCTCCCTGACCATCTAGCAGGAAGACAGTGGGTGCGTGGCCACTGCTTATGCCCGTGGGAAGGGAGGACCCAGGGGTACCCTGCTGGCTCCACAGGGGTGAGCATCGCCTGCCTCCTGCCCTGCTGACCCAGGGCTCCAGACCTAGGCTTGTCCACTCTCACCCCTGCTCCAGCAGCCAGGCTTGCCAGATTGTGGAATTCGGACGGTGCCCTCCCTGACCATGTTGCCCGCCTGAAAAGCCAGCCCTGTTCCAATGCCAGCACTGTTCATGTTTTGAGAAATGACGCTAGCTTGGAGGGTAAATGCCAGGCCTTTGCTCCACCCAATCTAGGCTGTGAGGACTCTGTGTCAAGTCCTACAGCTGTGGAAGCTACTCCGACCCTGGAAAGAGTCTTCAGGAATGTCTATGCTGCAGTCAGTGCACCACATGTAGACATACCTGAATTAGCTTTCAACTCACAGGCTCAAATAACAATAGCAGTGGAGCCAAGAGAGCATGGGCTGCCCAGCCCCACCCAAGATGGTGGCTATTTACTTGAGTTGCAAGCGCTTAGTCTTTTTTCTTCATTTGAATCGTCACCCTGGGATCCCACCCACAGCTCTCTGGCATCCAGAACTACAGTGAATGCATAATGGATAAGAAAAGGCACAATGTGTCTCTTCAGAAAACAATGCGGAATAACATGCCCTTGGGCATCAGAGCCATGTGAGTGGTGGAAGGCCCCAGACCACAGCTCTGCAGTAGGCCAACCTAAGCAGACTCACAGCACCATTTTTACCTCAGGAAACTTAAACTAATCTCTCTTTCAAAAAATAACATTGACGTGTTCAAATCCTAATTAAATACTATATTTTAAATTCTGTGAACAAGCTTGTTTAAGGAACATTTAATCATGGTATTTTCTTGTTTAGGATTAGCTGTTTAAAAACAAAAGACTTTAGGCATCAATTAACTGCTGCCAAAAATTAATTTAAGTAGCCTAATTGACAACTTGCTTGAAGCTACATAAAATCTTGGCATAAAAACTTATTGTCAAGGGAAAAATATTCCTAATATATTATTTTATAATAAATGAAACTGCCGACCAGAGTGCACTTGCAGTATTACAGCTGTTGTGTAAAACAACAATAGGAAGATGACAATGGGTTCTTGTCCTTATATGTAAATACAAATTCCAATAAAATTCTATTAGTCATTTACTTACATATTGCTTTCAAATGTGCCACTAGGCCGGAGATCTATAGTGAAGCTAGCAAAAGATGCTTTGCTTTCAGCTCCACACCATCTCATCGTGGTCCTTCCTTTATGCTACTTCTCCTGTCCCTAATTATATGTTGTAGAAAAGTTATGAATTTAAGCTACCCGGGTCATCTTCTGACCCATCAGTCCTCATCTTCAAAGGAAACCTGCACAACACTTTCAAAAGACAAGTTTTGGTGCTTAAATTCATAACTTTCTAGACTCTCAAAATCCATGGACTGAATAGAGACACTGGATTTATGGCTTATTACAACATTTTATAACCCACAACAACCCCTCTCCCCAACTGCCCTCCTCCCGTTCCTTTTTTCCTCTGACTGGAAGGCTGTTAGCAAGTCACTTCATCTTGAATGTTCCCTTGAAATATATATTAACTAATTATGCTACACAATCTGTTACATCTTGTATTTAGCTGTGACACTCTGAGTAAGTTTCCAAGACCCGAGGCTCAAAAGCTTCTCTCTCACCAACAGAAATTGGTCTAATAAAAGATATTATCTCCCCCACATAGTCTCTCTAATATCCTGGGACCAATACAGCTACAACAACACTGCATACTGGACAACATGAATTATGTTGATACCCAGGCGATGTTGTAATGCGTGTACCTGCATGTGTGTGGATGCTCCTTGACTCTTCAGTAAGCAGCTATAATGCTAGTGTCACAATACATAGGGCAACAGTCCTTTGTGGCTAGGAATTTATTAGTGAGCATGGCAACAAGCTATGAACTAATCAAGTTGGCTTCCACCTTTTTCTGTGATCTGAGCTCACCCCCTTTTGGGAAGGAAAACGTTAATGCATCACAGAGACATCTTGTGTTCAAACAGCATGACTGCAGTTGAATATCATCACAGCTAGGTAGCCATTTGTCATAGTGCACCTGGCAAGAAGTCTCTACTTGTTCATCTAGCACAGCGTCTTGGTTGCTGGGAAGCAATATCAACCAATTGAGGGATAAAAGGAAAATTGTGACTAGCTGGTGTGTTAGACTGACTTGGACTGGACCTCTTCCATCTGTAGTAATAGAAGAGGGTCTGGTGGGTGGAGATGTCTCTTGGTGGGCTGCCTGGTTACAACCTAGTTGGCTATCATGGGGACTGGGTTAGAGTTGTGTGAATAATGGATTTCTTGATTTTCTGGCAATTTAAAAGAATTGTTTTGGGTCAACCCTAAACTGAAATTTGTTTGAAATGTTTTGGTGAATCAGAAAGTTGAGGGGAAATCATTTTGGATTGAATTAAATGTTTTTTTGTTCAACCCAAACCAAAGTGCTGTGTTTCATTTCTGAGAACATTTTTATATCACTTCTGAATTTTTTAAAATAAAATTAAAGGGAATTTTGAAACAAGTCATTTTGAATTGAAAATTTGAAACATTTCATTTAAAAAATGTCAAAATATAATGTTTTGATTTTTTCCAGAATTGTTAGTAAGCTTATTTCTTACCAAAATGATGCAGTAAATTTGGCATGAATTTGGGAAATGTTGCAGTGTCACAGAATTGGCATTTTTGTCTGAAAAAGTTTTGACTGAAAAATTTCACCCAGTTCTAATTGTGGTTGGTTGATAACAGGAAGGAGTCCAATACTGGGTTCCCTCTTTCTACACCCGCAAATGGCCCCAGACATACAGCCAATTATGGCAGAACAGGTGATTGGATTATCTTGCAATTGGACTGTCTCAAGAGAGGGCACAGTTCACACAGGGTATAGACAAGACCCTCCCTTGTCTTCGATATTAAGAACTGTCTGAGAGTATTTCCTTGCTTTTGTCAGTTTGTAGTTTAAACATATTTTTGTAGAGGTTTGATTTTCTTTTTCTTAGATATTGCATTATTTAAAAATTCCTGAGACAACGTGGGTGAGGAAAAATCTTTTATTGGGCCAACTTATGTTGGCGAGAGAGATAAGCGTTTGAGCATACACAGAGCTCTTCTTGGACCTGAAGAATAACTCTGTAAGTTCAAAAGTGTGTCTCTCTCAGCAACAGAAGTTGATCCAATAAAATACATTACCTCACCTACCTTGTCTCTCTAACATCCTGGGACCAACAGGGCTGCAACAACGCTGCATTAAAAATTCCTGACATTTAAGTGCAGTTCTTTTGTGTCCTTCCAGTAGGAGGTTCAAGACACTTCTCTCAGTATGATCCCATGCTGTTGTGCTTCAGGCTGTCCAGGGGTCAATATAAACCCAGCGGGCCACTTTTTCAAAGCCGCCTCTTGAAACTGTGCCCATGGTTTTGCACCTACAAATAATTATGTACAAAGATCCTATATTTGCATGCTGAAAAGAATATTTTCACAATTTAATTGGGTATCTGAATGTCAAAAACAAGTCTGCGTGCAAAGGAAAGTGTTTAGGGTAGGAGGTTTGGTGTGTGCAATTCTGGAGGCTAGTTAAAAATGCTTTATTTCTTGTGATGGACATGTATGCAGAGCTTTGAGTATCCTGCAATGTAGTCTCTGTAGACTGGACCACTGGATTTTCCACTGGATTTTTATTTCCATCCATCATAACCTGCTGCGTGAATTTAACAGGATCAAACCTTACTTAAGACCATATTATCTCAAATATTTTATAACGCTAGTTTGCTTTGGGAAAGATCTTGCACAAGGCAGATATGTTGGTGGTCTGTAGCTTTTGCAATTAGGCTTTTTGTAGGCTACAAAGGGTGCTTGCACAATATAGTACCCTGACTCAACCTTAATTGTGTAGGCACATTTCATTTCGGTAAATCACAAGCTACCAACACAACCATGTCATTGCAATTTTTCCAGCATTTTCTTTTTTTGTGTGTGGGTGTTTTATATCTTCGTGAAGTCCCATCTCCCCCGGGCTATTGGAACAAAGCTCAGCTGAGACGCAAACATATTGTGAGAGAGGAAATTACAAAAGAAAAAGTTAATGGCTGCAACCATTAGAATGGGCATTATACTGCAGGCTCTGCAGTCCTTGTAATAGCAAGGTGAGTTCTCAGAGAGAACCATGTTCATTTGGAGAGCTGCTGCTCTGTGGAGCTTCCTGGAGGGACTGTATAGTGGATGCAAGCCTCGGGAAGAACACAGGGCATCCATAAAAACAAGAAACGTCTGAAAAACGCCAAGGGCATGTTGACCCTTCATACCCCTCCTCCGCCCGTACAAACTGTTTAAAGAGCGAGATGTATTGGAGAGATAACAAGAACTCAAGAATTTACAGCAGGTTCTATTTGTAGAGCCTCTGAACAATGCAGAATTACCTGTGCCCATTTTAAGTCCATTAATCTTCTTTTGTAAAAATAGTAATAAACCCTGCAGTGATTTGGAGGCAAGGGAAGAATGATGCAAGACCCACTAAGGCTATTATGGAGGCAGATCAGTGCCAGTGGGCTAGTTTTCTTCCTCTCCGTGCAACTAATGTGACAAAACACCTTAAAAATCTGAGTACCAGGAGCTAGCTGGAAAATATGAAATCAAAGGTTGTGTCTCAAATTCATCATCAGCATTATTATTATTTAGCAATTATGTTGCAGTAAGAGCAAGAGGATCTAAGCAGGTCAGAGCTCCAATGAGCTAGGTGTCCTACAAACATATGGTAAATGACACTCCCTGCCCTCAAGGGTTTATACATAACAGGTGGACAAGACAAACAGGATGGTGAGGGGAGCTTAGGGGACAGACTAACAAAAATAATGGGATGCTTTAACATAGAGTAACTATGTCTGAAATTTGTAGCCAAGCCGTTAACAATTAATCACAGTAATTGCAGCCTGCCACCTGCCTATCTGTTATCATAGTTGCTGTTGCATCTCAGAATGCATCATAGTAATCAGAACAAAAGTCTGACTATCATGGATAGACTCCTATTTATAAAACTTTGAATGCAAAAAGACCTGTGGGCCTGAACCCGAGATGATGGAAGTCAAAGGGTGACTTTCCATTGGAACAGGCATTGTGGTATCTGAAACTGATCAAAGAAGTGATCTATGTGATTATGGTAGTAATAGCCTTTCCTTCTGAAAAAAAAATGAGCTTGCAAATATTAATTAAAATATTTGACTTGTTAATGAGCAATTAAAAGTAGACATTTCTATATAGGTTCTGTTCTGTATAAGTTCTTACACCATTTTTACATTGCTGTTTTAAATAGTCTTGTTTTGCCCTGGAGGTTTCCAAATAGATGCAATAACCTGATATGTGAATATCCTGCTCCACAGGTTAGCTGAGAAAGTCCTGTGAGGTGCCTGACCTGAAATGGGAAACACTCCAATGTTGTTAATTCCTTTTTATATCTGTGACACTGGTGTTGTTTCTGTATCAAAATAACAATACTTGCTACAGTATGACAGATCAACTTAATCTACTAATATTTGCATTAGTTCATCACCCACATTTTCCTCATACTTTTACTTACATTTGAAAAAAAGGTAGCCTTTTTTTGAAATTTTTTTGTTTACCAAAACCCCAATTTTCAGTGAAAAAATGTGCTTTTTCAGAACGCTGTTGAAAAAAAAAAATCACAAAATGGAGAATTGGCCCATTTTTACCCCTCTGAAGGGAAGGGAGGAGCAGGGACTTTTTCACACCTGAATTTATTTTGCAAAATAATTTCTCTATTTTTTTTTTACTAGCTCTAAGATGAAATAATTGTATTTTCTGAAAGGGTCAGTCATTCCTGGATATCGGTCACAAATGTAGGAAATAAACAGGAGTCTGGATAAAGAGGCAACTGGTATTATTTCAAATATATTGTAGGACAACAAATCCAATTCTCAAAATGAAGTGATTGGCTAAATGCAGATTTTATAAAACCCACAGTAAACTTGAACTAATGGGAATATTTTCTTTACAAATTACTCTCCTTTCCCTCTCTCCCCCGCCCTCAGTCAAATGTTAAGTATCCTTTATTCCTGGACACCAAACTACACAATGGAAAGAAAGACCTGAGCATCCAGGCAGAAAAACAGGCCTTGTAACACAGCCAGAATGAATTTAGAATTCCTGTGCAATACAATGTTAAGGCATGAGTGTTGAGCAGAACTGTGTAATGAACTCCAAGTGGCTGCCTTTCAAATCTCAAGAGCTGAAACTGACTTGATGCTGAATACTGCTGCTTCCACAGTTCAAGTATTCAGGTGACTTTCACCCAACAATAACAGTTAGAAAGGTACAAAGGCCACCATTTTTGCATGGTGCTCATGGACGCAGAATAGCCAACGTGCAAGGATCAGCAAGGACCTAAACGGTCTTCATTGCCAGCTTAAATAGTTAAGTCTCCATTGAAGGTTAGAAGTTGGTGGAGAAAATATCAGGAGGAAGAGTGATTGGTAAAGGTGGATATCAGGAGTCAGATCGACCGAATAAGGACCCAATGTCTCTAAGATTTTTGTGCACTCCCTGTTTCCAGTCCCAAGATCAGAGTGTTGCAGCTGCTCCCACTTAACTGACACATTTCCCGCTCCCCACCCTACCCCATTGTTGGGTCTTATCCAGCTCTAAAGCTCCTTTCCACAACCCATCTCTCCTCTTCACTTCTAGGGATATCTCTTTACTCCTTCCTCTACCAAGCTAGCATGCAAATCCTCCACCGTATATAGCTAGCACACAGCCCTGGCTTCCTCCTAGGTCAGTCTTTGCAGCTGTTTAACTCATGCCTGAAGATGGCCACTCACTTTCGATTGTCAGTCTCTGGCTCCTGTTGCTGCTGCTTCCTTGCCCACCAACATCACCTTTCTCTAAAATGGGCAAGTAATATCTAGAAGTACTTGATCACTTTCTAAAGCCACTGAAATAAAATCCATTTGCCATTTCAGGTCAAATAATGGTAAAAGAAGATTCTCTCTGTCCAATTTGCAATCCAGGTGAGATGCCTAACATGCATTCAACAGAATGAAATGAAATAAACAGTGTCCAGAAAAGGCAAAGCAACAAACAAGAAATATAAAATCAAGCAAGGTAAAAGTCTGACTGTTTATAATGTGCAGATTCTTTTGAAACTTCATTTCTTACTTATCAGAAAAGAATTCTCCTCCTTCAGATTCCTGATAAGAAAAAAAAAAAATCAACTCTTCAAATTCCACTCACAGTTTAGCAAGATAAAGAGGTGTGGAGTTCTACCAGTTTACTACAGCTGGATTTTACACCATGAAAAATTCTTATTAAAGGAAAATTGAAGTATAATTGGATAAATCTCCAGTCCTTGAAACCCAATGCAAAATTATTACAATACATGCTGTCCAAGCGACTTTATAGGATCACCTTTCTCATTGACAAGATTTCACAAGAAAGGCATTGTCTCCTAAAGTATGATGCAGCCAATTTACAAAGTGGCAAATAAAAGTGCTTAGTTTGTGTATTGTTTTGAAAAGTGCTTTAGGCTCCTTCAGGATGAAAGGTGTCAAAGGTGTATGATCTTTGTCACTGAGATGTTGAAAGGGTGATTGAGAAAATGACTCAATAAAGATGTCAAGGGAAATTCACTGCAGTCCGAGGAAAGAGCAAGTTCGAGGCTCCTATTGCAGACACACAGCACCACTATTACTTACCAAAACTACTGGTCAATGGACCAAGCTGCTCCAAAACAGCCACCCTAGACAGTGGCCCATGAGTGACAATCATCTTCATGAATTTGTATCCACAGGAGCTGAGGCACTTATCTTTATTTATTTATAAAACTGGCCTATATGACATGACTTAAGATGTACACACGATATTTAACAAAAATATACACACGTCACTTCTCTTTCAAGGAGCAAAAAGAAAAGGACGTTCCCTGAAACAGAGAGTCTCCCACATTCACACGCCTTCTCAATCAAATATTCAAGGAAAAAAAATACATGGGCTTTGTATTGTGCCGTAAAAGTCAGTGTACTGAGCTCTGCTGGACCAATGAGTGAAGTGAATTCCAGAGCAGAATGCCTTTCACTGAAAGTGTCCTGCCAGCAACCGCCAGATGCTTAACTGTTGCAACCCAAATTGCCTCATGGTCTCTTAACAACAGCGTCAGGTATGCGTTGCACAGAAGAAATGACAGAACAGAGCCTTGTGGAAACCCACGTGAGAGCATTATTTGCATTACACAGCTAACAGGATTGAATGATGTTCTTAGATTTAAAAGAACCACTATAGAAACCTGAAAGTTGTCTGTGGCCAGGAAGAAATCATCACCCCACTCAACCACTATCATTTCTGTGCCATATCCACTGCTGAAACTGGACTGAAAGGAATCAGGGAAATTTGAGGGGTCCAGTTTACACCAATGTTTGGCACAAACCTGATTATTTTTTCCCACGAAGGGAAGGTTAGAGACAGGCTGATGGTGGATGAACTCACCAACATCTGGCAAAAGCTTCTTGAGTAGGTCTGAATGACCATTTTTCTGAGAGGAGCTGGCACTTGAAGACATTGAACTGAAGGACTGGAGCCCCCACTCTTCAAAAGTTTGGATATACAGTATATCACTATTGCAGTTAAACAGGAGAGATCTCCAAACAGAGCCAAGAACTGCTCTGGGACTGAGATAGATCATCACTGCCATGAGTTTGAGACTGGACTCCGACACTAGTGAAACCAGTGTGGAAAGAATGTGCCCTTATGCCGGGGGCAGTTTATCATCACAGAACAGGCTCCTCTAGAACATAAGCGAAGAGCCACCTCCTAATAACGGCAAACAGCTGGTACTGCCCTTGAGTGTGGCAGGACAATTCACTGGCAGTCCCTGAGAGCAGACGCCGCAAGGGGCAGTTCACATAGCCCACATGACCCCAACCCTAGGGAGTTCATCACACAAGTCTAGATTTTGACTCTTGCTTTTTGCATTCTCTCCACTCCTGCCACTTCCTCATCATTACTTCTGCAGTCTCTCTTCTTATGAGGTATTTCCTAAAATCACCCACACGCGATACTAATTATTCCCTAAAGTTTGATTGAGAAACACCTTAAACAGGGACTGATCTTGAAACGTTTGAATTTCTGTTTATCAATTGGCAGTGGTGCACATTAACACCAGTCATGAATCAGAACCAGCGGGACAGTGGGGAAGCTTAGAGCTGGGTTCAAAAAGCTTGGAAATAATAATGGGGTTTGAGGTGACGTCCAAAAGGTTTATCCAGGGCCAAGCAACTGGATGAAATCATTTGAAAAAGAACCCATTGGAGCCTTTCTGTCACCCTACATATCCCTCTCCCAGCCTACCCTAAAAATGCAATTTAAAAAGGAGCTTTTTTTAGAACAGGATGCAGGACACAAACAGCTGAAAACTGGATTTTCTTCAAAAAATATGTTGTTTTAATAAACAAATAAGCATTTTTATAAGTCAGGAATGCACTCCATGAGGTAGGCTTATCAACCAATGCACACACTTCTGTTATTTTGCAGCTTGTCATGCTTAGTCGAAATTTTAAATGGTAGATGGTTTCCAAACCTTCCAAAGAACTAAAACTAAAATGCACTATTAAGGCCCTACTTGAATCACAGGATGAGTGCCTAAAAATTGTGCCTGAGATGCGGACAAGCCATGGAAAATCACAGAAAAGTAATAATGGATCTTAGTACATAAGACACAAAAATGGCCGTACTGGGTCAGACCAAAGGTCCATCTAGCTCAGTATCCAGTCTATTGCCAGTGGCCAATGCCAGGTGCTCTGGAGTGAGTGAACCTAACAGGTTCACGTATTATTTTCAGTGTTTGCAGTACTCTAGTCCATTATTATTTTTCTGCAATTTTTTGTTGTCAGTCGTCTGGGGCTGAGAGCGGGCACTTGGGGCTGAGGGCGGGAGCCCCCGCTGTCTGCAGACTGGGACTGAGAGCAGGGGCTCACACTGTGGGCAACTCTGGGGCAGCAGGGGCTCCCACTGGTGAAACCTGTGGTGGAAGGCGAATATTGCAGGATCCACAATTTCCATTATATCGTGAATTAAGTAGGGTCTTGCATATTATTAAAAAAAATGAAATTAGGAATCAGTTGGGCTGGGGGTGAAAGTTAAAAGGATTTTTTAGTTATTCTCAGGACACGTGTCTGACTGAAGGTTAGGTTATTTACCTTTCGTGGACTGCTTAGGCTATGACATGTATGCATGTTACAATGTCCTCATCAACCACCATTCAGATGTCAGGGTGATTGATGGATCATGGCTTTTAATGGCCAGTCAGATCTCCTAAATGTAACCTTTATCTTCCCATCTCCCTTCTTTTGTATCTCTACATTTATAAACAAGGGTCTAAATACATGCATAATAAAAATTACATGTAAAATATGTAATGTTCTTTACCCTGTGCCAACTGATGTTGTTCATATCTGCTTTCCCAAAGAAGATCTAGTGGTTAAAGTGCTAGTTTGGGACTTAGGATTGTGGGGTTCAGTTTTATGCTCCACCACAGACTTTCTGAGTGACCTTGGCTGATCATTTAGTCTCCCCGTGCCTCAGTTTCCCAGCTGTAGTATGGGAATGATAAGGGTGTTGTAAGGATAAATGAATTGAAGACTTTGAGGTGCTGAAACTATGATAATGGGGGCCATATAACTACCTGAAATAGATAGAAAAGGTAGGCAATAGAAATCGTTGACGTCTGGAAAAATGGTCACAGGGTTGGGAGGTAGGAAAGTCCTGAGTTATAATCCTGGCTCAGCCATTGACTTCCCAATGTGATCTTGGGGAAGTCACTTCACCTTTCTGTCTCAATTTCCTCATCTGGTGACAACAGTACTTTGTGGTGGTGTTCAGTTAATGCCTGCACAGTGCTTTGAACATATAAAACCCTATAAAAATGTATTATTAAATGGCCTGACCCGGGCAACCTGCCTCTGACATTCTATGGAAAATGCGTATTTTTCCTCATCGTCTGAGCACTTCTCTCTGAGAAACAATATTTAGGTCTCAACTCCTGGGAACACAACCTCTCAGGATGGTGCCCAGCACAGTGCTGACTCAGGCCTGACTTTCGTTCCTCAGAGAGAAGTGCTTATTCACAGAATAAGTGGGCATTTTAAAAGAAAGGCCCTTTTCTGGGGAGGTAGGAAGGATAATATTGCCTTAAGTGGCAAAAAGTCATTGCCATCAAGCTGTTGCTGCACATAATTTTGAGGTAATTCAGCAGCATTTGGATGGGAAGAGCCAGTGTAATGCACTTTATTAATATTATTTTATTATTATTATTATTATTATTTATTTTACGTTACATACAAACCCATTGAAATATGACATAAAATGTGACTCATCACATCTGCATGAAGTTATGAAAAAAGTAAGCCTTGTTAACCTGCTGTTTGAAAACCAGAACACTTTTATCAGTTCATATAATTGCTAACCCCCTTATTCACTGTTCAACACTGAAGGGTTCTTAGCTTTCTAAGATCCCACTAATTGCTGACAGATTTGATTTCTCTGTGACAGCAGGAGTCCTGTTTCTGGCCTTTACATCAAGTAATTGCTTTATTTTTCTCCCTCTGCTCTGAAAAACGGAATTCCCTTCTCCCCTGCTTGAACCTCTGTAATGACTTCTTTCTATGTTATTAAATCCTTGCCATTTAAATCACATTTAGAGATGTTTTGAATAACTGATTCCAATTACTAAGGCTCTTACTAAGAAGCAGCTGAAAACGCAAGTCATTACTTGCCATAGACAAGCAGCTACACCTTGCAGCGAGGTCTCTGGTGGACTGTATTATATTTCTACTCAGTAAGGTGCAATTTATACTCATAGGAGGCTGATATTCAACAAATATATAGCTGCTGGAGTTCTTATAACCTGTCATTGGTGCAAAATAGATATTAGGTTTTATATTTATTTTATAAATAGCACTATTCCTTAAAGAAATTATCCTGCCTTTTCTGTAATGACTGGGTAAGTCTGCTTAGAACAACAGTAGAGATGAGCAGTTGACCGGTGAATGACCCATGTAAAGTTACTATTCAAAGATCTAATGAAAAAGCATGGCACTATAAAACAAAACATGGCTATAGGTTGTACATTCCTTCCATGAAGCATTATCAACTCTGTTGTTCTTAACATATTTTCTTACATGGGTCACAATTCTTCAAGTTTTGTTATGGCATTTCAAACAATAACATTTTATTTCAGTTATTAATCAAACTTGTAATCATTACTATCTTTTTAAAAAAATGTGGTGATGATTATCTGACAAATTGCTACAGAGACCAAACATACAGCCTTCCTGATACTATCAGCCAGGGTCCATTAGAAACAATATAAAATGACTTCCAAGTGGTTTATGAAATACAGTACACTGTATACAGTGTGAAACATAGGACTGAGCATGAAAAGGTTTGTGTGCAATTGCATGTACACATGCGCTTAAATGTTGTGCTTTCAGAATTACCATTGTTACACATGCAAATGAAATAATTGTGCATGAAGATGCATTTTGGAAAAATTACAACAAAAGGTATTTTAGTGGCTGTAGTTGTGAACATGTTATGCTTTTTCATGTCCTGTTCTAGGTGTGTGGCTATACCTCTAGGTATATATCAGTACCTGTATTTCTATGTACACACATTTTTCTCTCTATTTCATAATTAAGGCCTCATCTTACTCTCACTGAAATCAATGAGCATTTTCCCATTGACTTCAATGGAAAAAGGACTGAGCTTAGAATCTGTTTAAACAATTCTCACTACTGATGCCCCATTGTTGACATCTCACACCTATTCAATCAGAGCTAATGAGCACGTTGCGGCAGGCTGGTTTTTGACGGTATATAAAGCTAAGCTTCCTTACACTTATAATTTAAGTAAGCTATCAAATTTTGAATGATGAGGATAGAGGAGGTTATCTAGATCCCTTACTGTTATATTTTTAAGCTATTTAAAACATTCTGTTTCAAATGAAGTTGACTGCAAAAATGAGAGAATGTGTAACAACACAGGAAAAAAAACAAGTAAAATAACAGTTGACTCTCAATCTGTGTCATGAACACAGGCTGATATGCCTTGGTATGTTGTATGTAATCTTAGATACTAAGTAGTGGGTGATCTCTTGATCATGGGCTAAAAGAAGTGATGTACCTAGACATATTTAGAGGAGACTGAGTATTAAGTGACTGCCGTTTCAGTCAACCCCATTAATACCATTTTTGAACTGGAGAGACCATTTTGACTCACCTGCAAGTGTCTGATATCCCAGTGGACTGTTCTAAAGAGGTTCTGTCTTCTATTCTGACACTAGTCATGCTTCAGTATTTTAGAAAATCTGAGACTATCCTTGAATGTGCGCATGGAGTAGCTGACTTCAGAGAATGGAACCAGGCCAAAACTTTCAGACTTGGGTCTCTAAAGTTAGGCATTTAGAACCAGGGTTTTAAAGGTCTTTATGCAGATAGGTGCCTATTGAGATTTTCAGACGCACCTAGGTGTCTAATTGCCATTCATTTCAATGGGAGCTAGGTGCCTAGGAACATTTGAAAATCCCACTAGACATCTATCCGCATTTTTAGGCAAATAAAGACCTTTAAATCCATATTCAGGGCCCAATCCTCCATACATTGATGACAATGGAAATTTTGCTATTCATTTTAATGGGAGCATGACTGAGGCCTCAAGGAAATTGAGAGAGTCTGGTTTACAGGTGTGGAAACATACAATGATCATTCAAGTAATAGTGTCCTTTTTATTTTCTCTCATTTAATTCCAGAAATTCAACAGATAAAAGCATTTTACCATTTACATTTTTTCCCCACCAACTTGCAATAACCAAGAGAGAAACTAAGCCATGTTTGTTTCTTTATTTTTCTCCTTTAGCAGCCACAGTTTAAACAACCAAAAAGCAGGGCAGCTTTGAAGCAGCCTGAACTCATATTGAGTTCTCTGGAATTTATTCTGCAGGGACACAGTTAAGACCCTCATGACACATGGCACTTCATTGTGTGTTGTATTTGTTTGTGTGTGATGGACAGATTTCAGCATGTAATATGTAAGTTTCATTGTGATATGTGCATCTCATTATGTGATGTATACATTGCTGAATAAGAGGTACCAATAGGCTATGTATAGAGCTAGCTTCACCTCCCTGTCTCATTAAAGCTCTCCACTCTAATTCACCTCTAGAGATGCTCCTGGTAAAAGGGAAGGGCAGTGTAGCAGCGTGACGACTCACCTCCTGCTGGCCGTATGGGAATTAGCTCTTCCAACTCAGAGTTACCTCTACAGGCTGGTGTCTCACTGTCCGCTGGCCCGTGTCCCTCTTGGACCCCGGTGCCCTTTATCCTGGGGTGCTGCCCCTGGCAATACCCCCACACTCTACCTCTGGGTCTCCCCTCCCTGAGGAATCTCCAACCCTCTAATCCTTGCCTTCCCTCAGTCTAGGGCTACTGCCAGTCATCATCAAGCCCTCACACCCTGGGGCAGACTGCAGTGTAAAAGCCAGTCATCATAGGAAAGGGGCGTTTGAACCAGCTGCCTTTGCCTAAGCCCAGTACCCTCCTTAGGCCTCTCTTCAAGCCTGCAACCTGGGGAATTGCTAGGCTGGAGCTCCCCAGCTCCCTTGACTATTCCCCCAGCACTGTTCCACCTCAGGTACCCTGTCCCACAGGCAGCCAGATCCTGCTCCCTCCCAGCCTGGAGAGAGACTGTCTAGCTCCTGCTTCTCAGCCCTTTTATCAGGGCCAGAAGGGCCCTAAGTGACCCAGCCTCAGCTGTGGCTGCTGTTCCGATCAGCCTTTCGACTGATTTCCCCAGCCGCAGCCCTCTACAGGGCTGCCTTTTAACCCTTCCAGGGTTGGAGCGAGTACCCACCCCGCTACAAGCAGATATAATGACCATTTCAGGCCAAATTTTGCCCAGACTTCCACTTACCTATGCAATCCTACCGGGTTTACCTGATATATAAATCAGGGCATGATTTAATCTCCAAATCCTTGTCCTCTGTGTGTCCCTTTCTAGTCTCTCTGAATGCACCCCGTCAGCCATCAGGCTTCGTGCCTTTACCTGTCCTGGCGTGGAATTCTTAGACAGGGCCCCAGGCTACCACACTTTCAAGGTCATACAAGAAATCTGACAGAGCAGAGAACTGAACCCGGAGTCCTAGGCTAGCTCCCTAATCACTCAACAATCCTTCCTTCCTTAGTTATAGACCACTGAAGAGCTGTCAGAGGGTGAAAATATATAATTATAGCTAATGTGGACCACAGTAAAACCAGCGACCGTGAGGCTCTGAAACCCATAATCACTCTCCTGAACCATCCAATCTTCCCACTTATCTTTAAAACCATTGCTCCATTACTAAGAAGTTTTATGGGGGAAAAGAAACCAACAAGTATTGTTACAGTGAGACTTACAAAGGGCTTCACAGTTGTGTTTCTCTGAGCATTGCACTTTATACTCTTCTGCTCCAAAACCAGCAGGGGGAAGCCAAGTTAGGAAATTCTAGAATGATGCCAACATCTTTAATACAATAGAGGCACAAAATCAAGTGTGTTCCATTTTCCAGGCCTGGTCTCTGCGTGAGAGTGAGTTTGTTTATAAAACTTAGGCAAAAATGTATTCAGTCATTTGGGCACATAGGGACAGAGAAAAAAAAAACAGCGTTTCTATATTATAAAAAATGTGTGGGACCTGTTTATGAATAATCCTTTAAAGGCAATGGCTCTGGAAAGAAAGTTATAATTTGGTAAAGAAATGAGAAGGGCCTGTGCATGTTAGTATGAAAACTGGTTTTGATTTGACCAAGCTGTCAGCCTTTTAACACCATGCGTTCACAGTACATTTTTAACTACAGTAGAGCTAAGATGGTAAAAAGCACAACTAAAGAATGTCACACATGTAATGCAGTGCTACTCGGACTCAGTGACAAATTTAGTGAAAGTGGGCACTATGAACGAGGTAAGGGTGACTGTAGAACCTTTGCCTCACTTCCTGCATGTGTTGAGAGGTAGTCAGTGAATGAAAAAAGGAAGGATAATCCAATATTTTGAGCTTGTGCCTTGGCTGTGGGTACCCTAGATTCAATTCCTGATCTGCTACACAAATATCCTATGCAATCCTTGGCAAGTCACTTAGTTTCTCAGTCCCTCATCTGTATAATGGGGATAATAGCATGTCCCTACTTTACAAGGGTGTAGAAAGGATTAATATATGAAATGTTATAAGGCACACGGATACTACTGTGTTAGTTTCCAAATATATATCTAAGTTAGAAGCAGGGCTCTGTATGAACCTTTGCATCTTGTGGAGCAAACTGAGCTAAAAGGCTACATTGCATCTTATTTATTTTTAGCATATATATTATATTCTGCTTTGAAAATAGTAAATGGTCATGCACAAGGGTCAGAGTTAAGGTTGAATGTGCAACCTTTGCCATTGCTTGGCTTTTGAGTGCTTAACTTGCAACCTCAACTGTCTCAGTGCTGTTTGGCATATTTTATTATATCATATTTGCAGATGTCTATTTCTTCAAGAAAATCAATTAAGAAATCACCAAAAAATCATTTAAATGACATTTGAGCTTTATTTATGATTGAAATCAGTCATCTCATTAACAGAATCCATTGTCGCTTACTACTGTTATGTCATTCTCATGGAAAAAAGGAATGAATGTACAAGCATTTGGTGGCTTAGCTGGTAGCTAGTGTGCAATTATTCTGGAAACTGGCATCCATGCTCTACTTTGGTATGGCAGGGCTCACCAATAGAGTACCAGACCTCCCAATATTATCGGGACCATCTCGATATTAGCGGCTTTGTTTTTATATGCACCTATATTCTACCCCCCTGGAAAAAAGTGCCTATTTTTCATACTAGCTATCTGGTCACCCATCTGGCAGAAGATGGGAGCATCAATGATATAATAGTCATTATTTCGAGGTGGGGGATTTTGTGGGGCAATACTAAAAAATATCTCCTACTGTTAGTAGGATCATACTTCAGGTGGAACAGTAAATTCTATAATGGGGACACGTGCTGAAAAGGGGATGTGTGTGGGGTGAGGGAGGGAGGAACCAGCATCTCAGACAAGGAATAGAAAAATAAAATGCTCTGTTCTCACTGGTCACCTGTTGTTGTTTCACTTCCTTTCAGTTTGCCAGATGTGGCCTGGGCAGCTAATTTTTTTAAATTAAGCACAACTCTTTTGGTGGCATCTCTAGTTTACAAAGAGGCTGTAGTAAATGTTTGTTTGGCTGATTCAGATGTGTCAACTATAGACAAGGAGTGGGGGGAAGATTCTCAAGTGCTCGGAAAAGACCCCACCATTTGGGCCAGTTTTTCAAAAGTGTCCTGCTGCCAGTGGCTGCTAAGTGTGACACTTCTGGCCAGATGTTTCAAAACAATTCAACCCCCTATGTGCTGAGCATTTCTAACAATCAGGCCACTTATTTTGGTGCCTGAACGGGAATGAAGCTCTTTGGGAAATCTGGCCAGCAAATGATAGCCTTCTGTAAGTTATTTTGCCTTCCCTGCAGAAGCAGCAGAGATGAAAGATGAAATGTAAATGGTCATTACTTATTGAATCATTGTTTTTTATCAGGTGTCTTTTATATATTGGCTACTACAGTCATGTAAACTTGATATCACCCAGTATGGCGCAAATAGTTTTCTGTACTATTAGCTAGCCACGTTGCACTAATCCCATACCACTAAGCCCTGTTAATGTCGATTGACGTTAAATGGTTTCACTGCTTTCCTGATCAAAACAGCAGTTAATGTCCATTATTGCATGTGGTACAGGCAAGTGTTCAAATTTTCAATTAAGTGCTTTGTGGACTTGTTATTCTACGCTTGCCTATACTTGTCTAGAAAGATTCAGGGCACCCAGATGAAGTAGCAATGTGGAGCAATGAGATGGACATGCGGGAACAAAGATTTTATCCTAAAAACATTCTAATGAAGTGAAGACAAATTCATCTGCATTGGGCATGGGTTTTTGTTTGTTTTTGTTTTGGGTTTTGTTTTTGTTACATAATAAGGCAGGTCCCATCACTGATTGGAATACTAATGTAATACAAAAATATTCTGGGAAATTGATTATATTGATTTCCCATCAATGGCAAAAATATGCCCTTGACTGAAAAGGGGTGGAGTGTTGATTGTGAGAATGGCCAAAGACCTCATGGTCCATAGAGCCATGGATGAGCAGGAGGATGAGTAAATGGATTGTAATAATAATTTGCACTTTTGGTCTTTGGTCTGAAGATCTCAAAGCATTACATAAAGTTGGGTGAGCACTATTCCTTCCCATTTCTAGACCTAGGAAATGGAAGCACAGCAAGCAGTTAAGGGCTACATTCTATCGAGGCTGCCTTTGTGCTAGGGGAAGCTCAGTCCAGTACAAGAACCCAGCAGCATATTGCTGTACCAGGTGCCACAGTCCTAGAGCAAGGATGGATAGTGTGCCTCTTGGTAATCCAAAGTCTACCTAGTTGGAGCTGTCCCATGGTCTGAGCTTTGCCCATGAATATCTGTTAGTGCACAACAAGTACATACTGACCTTTTCAAGATACCCGTAAATGTTGCTGTTAAGAGGCATATCCTTGGTTCCCACATGCCCAGCCCTTCCCCACACAATAACTCCTATGTTCTTCCCCGTGGCAAAGTCAGAATCTGGCCCCACATAGCATACAGCAAGCAACACAGTGAATCATTGGCAGAGCTGGAATGAGAACCGCTGTTTCCCAACTCCCAAGCTCTTCCTGCTATCTGGCAATAAGATTTCATTTCAGGCCAGGCTGACATTAATTTCTGCATCTGCCTGAGCAGTCATAGTGTCTTTTGAGAATTGTAGTATGTTGTCCCTCATGCCCCCATTCTTCCCTATGTGCCCTGACTACATATCAGAAGCAGGAAGCCTGCCAAACAATCAGAGGGGCCACTGGACAATTGAGATGCTAAAGGAGCACTCAAGGAAGAGAAGGCCATTGCGGAAAAACCAAATGAACTCTTTGCATCGGTCTTCACTGCTGGGGATGTGAGGGAGAGTCCCACTCTTGAGCCATTCTTTTTAGGTGACAAATCTGAGGAACTGGCCCAGATTGAGGTGTCGGTAGAGGAGGATTTGGAAGAAATTGATAAATTAAACAGTAATAAGTCACCAGAACCAGATGGTATTCACTCAAGAATTCTAAAGGAAATCAAGTGTGAAATTGCAAAACTACTAACTGTGGTGTGTAACCTATCACTTAAATCAGCTTCTGTAGCAGATGACTACAGGAGGATAGCTAATGTGTAGGGCTCTACCTAATTCACAGTCCATTTTGGTCAATTTCATCGTCATAGGATTTAAAAAATCGTAAATTTCATGATTTCAGCTATTTAAATCAGAAATTTCAGTGTTGTAAAGGTAGGGGGCCTGACCCAAAAAGGAGTTGTGGAGGGGGTTCGCAAGGTTATTGTAGGGAGATTGCAGTACAGCTGCCTTTACTCCTGTATTGCTGCTGGTGGTGGTATTGCCTTCAGAGCTGGGCAGATGGAGAGCAGCAGCTGCTAGCTGAAAGCCCAGCTTTGAAGGCAAAGCCGCCATCAGCAGCAGTGCAGAAGTAAGGGTGGTGTAGTATGGTGTTGCCATTACTTTTGCACTGCTGCCTGCAGCCGCCACTCTCCAGCCACCCAGCTCTGAAGACAGCAGCACAGAAGCAAGGGTGGTATGACTTAGTATCACCAAATTGATTAAAGAACAGCTTCCAATATGAGAAGAGATTAAAAAGACCAAGACTATTCATCTTGGAAAAGAGGTGACTAAGGATATGATAGAGGTCTATAAAATCATGAATGATGTGGATAAAGTGACTAAGGAAGTGTTGTTTATCCCTTTACATTAAACAAGAATCAGGGGTAATCTAATGAAATTAATAGGCAGGAGGAACAAAAGGAAATACTACTTCACACAACGCACAGTCAATCTGTGGAACTCAGTTGCCAGGGGATATTATGAAAGCCAAAACGGAAGATGGATGATCACTCATTACCAAGTCTGATCATCTTCCATGGGACTTATGGGTCCTTAGGTGGCTAATAAGGCCAATCCTTGAACCACAAGTTCTATTACAATGAAGGCAGATGTTTTCAGGCTCAGCAGGAGGCTGTTGACCCTGACTGCAGACCAGTCTCTCCTTTCTCCTGCACCTCTTCTCTTCGGTTTGTTGGCAAGCAAGTTCAAAATGCAGGGGACCATCACGTAGGATTTCACTCCATTTTAAGCGATCCTGGGCAAGTGTCTCCCAAGTATCAATGTCAATATTACATTTTTTTAGGTTGTCCTTCAGCAAGTCCTTATAATGTTTCCATTCTCCACCCATGCTATAGTACTCTTCTTTCAGCTGAGGGAACAGGACCTGTTTTGGGAAGCGATGGTCTGGCATCTGGACAACCTGACCAGTCCAATGGAATTGCTGACAGATGATCATTGCCTCAATACTGGTGGTCTTTTGTTTCTTCCAGAACACTAATATTGGTGTGCCTGTTTTCCCATTTGATCTTCAGAATCTTATGAAGGTAGCGTTGATGGTGCCTCTCAAGGGCTTTCAAGTGGTGTCTATAGGTTGTCCAAGTTTCGGACCCATACAACAGTGTTGGGAGAATAACGGCTTGGTAAATAAGAAGCTTGGTGTCTGTTTGAATGTTGTGATCTTCAAAGACCCTGTGCCGTAAATGAGAAAAAGCTACACTGGCACAGCTCAGGCGATGTTGAATTTCTGCATCAATATCTGCCTTGGATGAAAGATGACTTCTGAGGTAGAGGAAATGATCCACGTTCTCCAGTGCCACACCATTGATTTTGATAGAGGGGGCATGTAATACCACATTTAGAAAGGGCTGATAGAGCGCTTTAGTCTTCTTGATATTAAGAGTGAGACCAAGACATGCATAAGGATCACAAAACATATTCAAGATAGTTTGAAGATCTTTCTCAGAGTGGGCAAAGATTGTGTTGTCATCAGCATACTGAAGTTTCACAATAGATGTTGTGGAAATCTTACTTTTGGCTTTTAGCCTGCTAAGCCTGAACAGCTTTCCATCCATTCTGTAAGTGATTTCAATGCCAGCTGTAAACTTCCCAGCAATTAGGTAAAGAATGATGGTGATAAAAACTGCAAACATGGTTGGAGTAATGATACAGCCATGTGTGACTCCTGTTTGTACTTTGAAAGGTTCACTCTGGGAGCCAGTGCTGCTCAGAACAGTCACTTTCATGTTATCATGAAGCAATTTTAGGACATCAATGTATTTATCAGGACATCCAATCTTAGAAAGTACTGTCCAGCTTTCAACTGGCTCCAATGTTCCTCAGTTTTTTCTAGAAACTCTGATGGGAGCTTTTCTTCTAAGACTGCTTGGAAGTGGGTCATGCTTAATAGGGTCCTTCAAATCTTGAACCTTCAGCTTACACATGACCTGCTTCTTTTGCAGCCTCCATTTGGGAGTGATCTTAATTTTCATTGTGGATCGCATAAGGCAATGATCAGTCCAACAGTCATCAGCACTTGTAATTGCTCTTGTGAGAAGTACGTCACTACGATCTCGGGCACAAAGTATGATGAAGTTGAGGAGATGCCAGTGCTTTGACCTTGAGTGTTTCCAAGATGTTTTGAACTTCTCCTTTTGTTGGAAAAGGGTGTTCGTAATAATAAGTTCATGTTCAGCACACTTGGTCAGGAGCAGAATTCCATTTGAATTGCTTTTGCCAACTCCTTCTTTCCCGATTGTTCCTTTCCACAGGTCTGAGTCTTGTCCAACATGTGCATTGAAATCCCCCAGAAGGATGATCTTGGCTTCTGTAGGGGTATCCGATAAAATGATTTCCAACTGAGAATAAAAATCTTCCTTTACGTTCTCATCAGCATCTAGTGTTTGTGCATACTCACAATAGTTGCCTGTTGATTTTTGGTGAGCCTGTCAGAGTGGCATTAACCACTCATTGATGCCAACTGGTACCTCAGAGAAGCACCTTACGAGCTTGTTCTTTATAGGAAGCCCACTCCATTCAATCAAGGTTCATCTATAGATTTTCTCTTCCAAAAGTATATGTATCCTCCTTTCTCCTCCCTCACCTGTCCTTCATCAGCTCTTCTAGTTTCGGACAAAGCAGCAATATCAATGTTAAACTAACTCAATTCATGAGCATTAATGGCTATACGTCGCTCTGGTCAATCGCTGTTTGAATTGTCCATCAGGGTACGTACATTCCAAGTTCCAAAATTAAAAATTTTCTTACATTTTTGATCACTGAGGTGGTGATACTGCTGGATGTGGCTATCCAGCCAGGAAAAGCAGAGACAAGACTATTTTTAGGGTATCTTTTCTAACTCACTCCCCATGTGGGGTGAGCAGAGTGGATCCTAAAAAGGACTGCTCAGTCATGGGTGCAGCTACCAAGATGCTCAACCTGCCTCAATCCTCAAGCAAGATGACTGTATCACACACCCACCACCTGTGTGTTGATCTGTGAAAAGAAACTTGTGGATTTCACTGTCCTGTTTCTGTCACCACTCACCGATTGCCACCGGACTTTTGACTTGTGCAAATGTTATTCCCTTCCCCCCCTTACCCACCCCAAAAATGGAAGATGCCTGTGGGGGACTTTTTAAAGTGGGGAAACAGGTGCACAACAGTCACCACGCTATCCTTGACAGATAGAGGACTTGAAACCAATGGCACGGACACCATGATGATTGGAAATCCTCTATTTGCTGCAGCCTTCATCCACCTTCATAGCCGTTGTAACATTATGCAACAGTTTCACCTCCACTGTGCAATTATCCTCCGTCTGCTCTGCTGTTAGGGACTTCTTGAATCACACTTCATCTGGAACCTTGCCCTTGATCGTTCTGCCACACTATTAGTGAAAAATTGCTTACTTTCTCATTTCTACCATGTAATTATAAAATAAATCAATTGGAATATAAATATTGTACTTACATTTCAGTGTATAGTATATACAGCAGAATAAACAAGTCACTGTCGGTATGAAATTTTAGTTTGTACTGACTTTGCTAGTGGAATTTATTTAGCCTGTTGTAAAACTATGCAAATATCTAAATGGTTTGATGTAGCCCCTAGAAGACCTCTGAATATCTCCAGGGGTACATATACCCTGGTTGAGAACCATTGCATTAGACAACAGAGTCTGAAAGGACATGAGGCCCGGTTCTCTTCTGTCTTATACCAGTGTAAACGAAGAATAACTCCACTAAAGTCAATGGCCTCACATAGATGTAAAATCACAGAAGATGAGAGGAGAAACTAGACCATCAAGTGGACTTGCCCTTATTTAAAGAAAACAAATATCTGCTAAAAGCAATGGAACAAATGAAAATCTTGATCCATTGCTTTGTGTGTAGTTTTTTTTCTTTTTTGACACTGACAAATTTAGCCCTGGTGCATGTGGACAGAACTCCACAAAGTCAGTGGAAGTTGTGTTTTATCACAGAAGGGCTGAGTCCCCTATGTGTGGTATCCGTCTTTCCAGAAAGAAAGCCTCTTTGCTCTTAATTTCTCTTTTCTTGCCCAGGAAAATTCCTAATTTGGTTTGGTACAAAATTAAACTAAGTGTTTATGTAGGAACTGAGAAGGCTAGAAAAAAATTCTATCCCCTCCTAAATCCAGGGATCCGAAAAGCTTTGGTTTAATAGCTTCTTCACTCATGACAGCATTTGCCACTTTTCCTGTGTGTGACAACTCTAAAGCAAACATTTTGGGGATGATATTTTCAGACTGAAAATAAGACTGAAGCTATTATTTATATAGATGAACACAGACATTGAAGTAACTATTTTGTTGTCAATTGTATGACTTAATAGGTACAAGTGAGGTGGTAGATTAGACCAAAATACTGTATACAAAAGTCAGGCAAGCAGTGTTCAAAGGACTCACCACCCATGGGAGTTAGAAGCGTTCAGGATCAGGCTCAAAACAAGCAGTATATAAACATGCCTATAGTTAAGAGCAATTCAGTGGCAAAGTGTAGTTCAGTTCCAAACAATGGGACTGATGCTGGAGTCCCATGCAAATTAAACTCTTTGAAGTCAGTGGAGGACTTTTCTGGGCAAGGATTGTAGGATATTGGCCTGATTCTCATTGTCACCTGTTTTTCATTGAAGATAATGTGAAGAAGGCTTAACATGGATGTAAATTATGTGGTTTAGAGCAGCCTTAGTGTCAATGAGAATCAGCCCAATAAGTGTTTAAACAGAAAGATTCATCTGCTTATTTACATGTTGCCAAGTGTAAATGGGTGGGATAAATGAACGAGCAAATTAAACGTTGGCAGAAAAAGTACCAACAGTTTAACAAACCATTTCACCAACATTACAACAAAGTTCCATGGGCCTCCCAATCATTTTGCAGATTTCCAAGTCTTTGCAAGCACTTACTTTTATCTTTCTGCCCTTCTGATTTAAGATATAGTGTGACTTAAAACCTCCTAACCAGCAACTAAATGTCAAAAGATGAAAAACCATTTTCCATCAAGCTCTGCTTTTCATAAAAATATATCAGTTTAATAACTCGGCCTAAACAAAAACAGAATGGTCACGTTAAAATACTGCCAAATTAATAAACTTTGACAGTCCCACATACTGAGACGAACAGGCAAATTTATTTCCTAAGAAATTAAATACATTTTCTCCCTGCATTCATTGAAATAAAAAAGCACACACATCTGTGCCAAATTTCTTTGAAGCAATAGAATGACTGTTACTAGGAGATATTGGGTCAATGCTTTTATGCTGGTTTCCCTCAGATAAATTTGCAGTTTCACCATAACACTATCAAAATCTGAAATGTAATCAGTTCAAGTAGAATAGGATCAAATAGTTTTGTTCAGATTAACTCTTTGATATCATGATCCAATATCTCTTGGTGAAAGATGTGGATGTAAAATGCATTAGTGTTTATATATGCAGTACCAAAGGATTAAAAATTAATTAGATCAATTACTCACCATACCTTTCCATGGAGATTTACAATCCTGGTATACTGTAGAAAGGTGACTCTGTTACAGGAGTTATAGATATAAGTGCTATTTTTGAAAGATGAAATCCTTAATATCGGCAAACTCTCCCAACCTCACTACCTAAACTCTGCCGAAGGACCTAAAAGGATGTACTGTGGTATGAAAAATTACACAGCTGTATTCCCGGTGCAAGATATTTTTAGAGTAAGAAATGCAACATTCAACCAAACTACAATGGATTTCACAAGCAGCCAAATCCTGTGGTCCTTAATGACCAGAATTTGCACTGCCTCATTAGACAGTAAAGGTCTCCAGGATTTGGCCCAGAGCAAGCAAGGAACCCAGAGAAATGTTTCCATTCACATGAAAAAGAAATGATTAACTGTGGTAGAGAACGCCAAGTTTTAAGGAGCACTATCCTTTTCTTCCTCATGCTATGACAGAGCTGAGCCATTACAACAGAAGAAAAATGGATTGGTGCACTGATGCCCACAGAAAGAAAGAAAGAAATCCTTGTTTATAAACTCACCTCCTTTTTCCAAATGGAAGGAATTTAGTCATGAGCCAATTCCTAAAATTCTCTGATTCACTTTGTCTGCTCTGCACTACTCAGATGGCACCAGGTGGACAGATTCTGTCTAGGAATGCCCTGCAGGGAATTCCCCTTTTAGGGAGGAACTCTTAGCTGGTGTAAACCTGGCAGAAGTGGTGCCATGATCTTCCAGGATCTAGTCCTTTACCAACTGAGCCCCACACATCTGACATAGAGGCTGCATGAGGGGAGGGACAAGGTGTTCCGGGTCTGAATGATTGTTGGTTAAGTATTTTAACATGTTCGGATTTATTTTGTTTGGTATAAAGAGAGGATTTTGTGATGTGAGTGTTCAAATATGTAAATTGTTTAAGGAAAGTTTCAGAACCCGAAGGCCTAGTCTACACTAGAAAAGGTTTCACTATAACTATACCAGCAAGCCCTCCTGGTGTAGACACAGTTTATACCAGCAAAAGGCTGCTTTTACTGGTATAACCTATGCCAGGTCCCCGAACGAAATAATCTAGACCAGTAAAAGCACTTTTTTACTGCTATAATTACTTCTATTCTAGGGATTTTGCTGATATAAAAAAAGTCATAAAAAACAGACCATAAGGGACATTGCTATACTAGCAAAAGTTTTAAGTATCTATCAGGCCTACATTTGCTCTTACTGGAAAAGACTTTGTAGCAATCTAATTGAAGGTGGTGGTTTTTTATAACTAATGTCATGTTTCTTAAGCTTTCTAACAACATTAAAAGACTAAACACTCAAACTAGAATAATTATGAATGAAAACAATGATAACATTAAATGTTCAGCTACAGGGAACTGCTTGAAAACAAATAAAGGGGGATGGGTGGCAGGGTTTGACTATGGAAATTTCTGCAACATACAAACCAGGAAAACTTTTCCTTTTCCTATGCAAAGCAGCTTTTAAACAAGGAAGATTATTCAGGAAGGGGTCTGGAAGATACTGCGAAAACAGGTTTGTACTGTAGCAGGCCAGGGTTTAGGACCCCTGAGGCTATTCCTTTTCTAATCATAACACTTTGCTCTTTACTAAACTAGCTATTGTATGTCATTGTAAATCCAGCAGCACTGAAGGTGTCTTAGCCTGCCCCAGTGAAAGGAAGACTTCCTTTGAGAGATTCCCACAAGGAAGATTTAGTGGCCCTGAATACAATTGGCTGGGACAGAGAACTTCTCCATAAAGCTGATAGGTCAGTGGCTTCGGTCTCTGATACAATGGCCAAGCAATCTCACAAATGCAAATATTAGTTTTTTTAAAAGAAATGATCTGAATAAGGATTGCAGGATCTTGTCCTTTACATATTGCTCGTAATAGAGCAAATAGGTATGAGATAGATATGCGAGGCAAGCCTTGTAATGTAACTAAATGACTATTACGTATAAAAATGTACCAGTTTATCCTTTAGATCAGCCTGCTTTTTAGTTCACTTCTGGTGCATGCATACATTTGCTATGTTAGGCAATTGACAGCAGTGTTCTGGAGTGAGCTCTACGCTGCTGCTTCACCTACAGACAACTAACAGAGGATGTACACCACGAAGACTAAATGGCCACAGTACACAATATTCTGTTTCCCTCGTGTCACTTGCTCTATCAATGGCTCATGGGGTTTTTAAAATCCTTTTATCTCCCATAGTTCTGTATTTCACCTACACCATTTTTTTCCTAATTATTTGCAGACCCCACGTAGGGATTTCATTTTAATTACCTCCATTCCCACCAACCATTTTACTGGGTGCACCAAAACAACATCCCCCTTTCACATAAACAAACAGGAAATTACTGTCCACAAGTGTGCTGTGTGCGGGCAGTCCTACATTAGGCAAGAGCTTCAAGAGGAAAATGGAAACCATAAAACAACCTATACAAGTGAGTTTGATTCCCAGTTGCATTCAACAGTCAAGGAAAACTGTCTAAAGGTAGATGCTCTGTGCCATTTCATGTTGGAGACAGACAATATATACAGCAGATGTTCGTCATCTCATAGAAACGCTTCTAATTTGGGAGACATAGTGAAAGATCAGTACACTAAATGTACATTTTCTGAGCCAAAATCTCTGTATTTCACCAGTTTAACCCCATTGATCTCACTGGCGTAGCAGAGGGTTCGTATGAAAGTAAAATTTGTCTTTATACCTCCTGGTAAGTCAACTCATCAATAAAAAATTACAATGATTTAGCAATTATTGGCCTGATTTTCAAAAGTTTCCATAATGGCTAAATTGGTGTAAGCCATCGTTCACTGGAGTTTTGGGTGCTGAATACCTCTGATAAACAAGCTCTATGAGACCACCTTGAAAATGTCTGTTAGGAGAGTCCCCTTGGCAACAAGTCAGATCTAAGGGTACTTCCTTTAAGATGACGTTTCGGCTTTAGCACTTGTTGTAACTGGTATCAGTGTTCTCAAATAATCATGCTCATTTAAATCTGCATGTATGTCATAAACGTGCCACCCTCCGTTCCTTGGTTAGGTGAGCAAGCATGACTTCTGGAACAGCAGCAGGCAACTGAGTGTAACTGAAACCAAGAGTCTAGGCTCACTGAGGACAGAATCAAGCAGGTTATGAATCCTGAATCAGATTTATACTTGCAAGATGTGGGGAATGTCTGCCTTTAGAGACTACACTGTTAAAACCAAGGTGTCCAACTCTGGTTTGGACAGATCCTTTAGTCACCCACACACTGGACATGAAATATTTCAGCATATAAATTATCCATAGACCATTGCTTCAAGCATCGTGAGAGCAACTATAATTTAAGAAGCCGACTCTCTGGTTTCACAAGCCTACATGTTGAAATTTTGATGCAGACAGAATGCACTCACATTACCAGGCAGCAGGGAGAAAGAAGCAGAATGGAATTCTCCACCAGAGTGTGTATGTTTCAGGTAGTTGTAGTGGTGAGTCTTCAATATATTTATCAATTGCTGCCATGTAGTGAGTGAAAAATAATTTTAACACTGTGGATTACATTTTTCTCTGCCTCAAAATATAAAAACCCCAACAAAGAAAATGTAATAATTTTTGGCCCTTAAAGAAACAAATATAGAAAATACTATAATTCAGAGCCCATGGTGGCTCGAGGGGTTGTGATAATAAATAATTACATAGCCCCAAGAGCTTATCATTTGGAAGGTAAACACTTAAAAGACAAGACACATTGCCAAATCGAGAGGTAGGAACAGATTACTGTGGTGTTGAGCTTTGTATGCGGTTTTTTATTATTTTCTTTTAAATGGACTTTAAAGCTAGCTTCTTGAGAGGACTGCAGTCATCCCTGTATGACTTCTAAAAAAAAGAGGACAATATATTTTCTATAAATCTGCTTTTTACCAAGTGTTCTCAGTGCTTGACAATAAAAGTGCAGGCGAGTGGTCAAAGAGACAAGAGGCTATATAATATACACTAAAAGCAGAAATGATAATATTGCAATTTGTGTAACTATAGTAAAGGTTGAATCAGTTCTTGTATAAATCAAGATGAAAAATATTCTTTGCACATTATAGGCCTGATCCTACACCCATTCAAATCAGTGTCAAAATTCACATTGACTTCAGTAGTACAGGATAGATCCATTGGTTAATCATAGATATGTAGGACTGGAAGGGATCTCAGTAAGTCATCTAGTCCAGTCCCCTGCACTCAAGGCAGGACTGTATAGCAACTAGACTATTCCTAATCTGTTCTTAAAAACCTCCAAAGATGGAAATTCCACAACTCCCTAGGCAATTTGTTCCAGCTCTCAGCCACCCTGACGGTTAGAAAATTTTTAGTAATGTCCAGCCTAAACCTCCCTTACTGCAATTTAAGACCATTGCTTGCTGTCCTAGCCTCAGAGCAGGAGGAGAACATATTTTTGCCCTCCTCCTTGTAATAAGCTTTTATCTACTTGAAAACTCTGGCTATATCCTTCTGACTGAGACCCTGTCCTTAAAGTTCACTCGCCAGGCCAAGCCACGCCCTCACCCCCCTGCATCCAGCTCAGCCACCGGGCTGAGCCACTGGTTCCAGTGCCAGGCCCGTCCCAGCATTGGAGCAAACCACTGGCTCCAGTGCCGCCTCAGGCCACCCCTGGCTGCTGGCAGGCCCAAGCTCCAGGCCGCTGGCTGGAGCTGAGCTCCAGCTGGCTTCAGGGTGCAGGACAAAGAGGACAGGGCTTCCTGGTGGAACATGGGCAGGCCCAAGGCCTGGATCAGGGGAGGCTTAGCATGTAGCGGTCTTTGATATCCGCCGCCCATGGCTACACCAAGCCACCAGTTGAGTGGCAGGCACATACCACTTTTAACTTATTTGTATTCATATTTTACAGATTTAAAAGCAATCGTACAAAAGTGATTCATGGCCATCTAGCTATGCTCATAGTTGACCTATGTTAACATGGAAGTTAATCCATGTTATTTTTGCTGTTTTCCTCATCTTTCTTCCTCTTCTCCGTTCTACTTGTCACTCCCACGGTTGTGTTTTGGCCTAAATTAGACTATAATCTATTCAGTGCTTTTACTCTCATTTTGTATACTGCCTAGGACAATGGAGCCTCAGTTCTGATCAAGGGTCTCTATACACAACTATAATGCCAATTATTAAGAATCGTATTTGTCTTTATCCATCATGGAATCAAAGAAATACTCCTGTTCCAAAAAAACTGGCACATGCTGTGGCAGGTAGCAAAATACTCATGATACCCATGGCCCTTTTGGTGTTCTTTGTTAGCCACTAACTCACTTAATTTGGTGTAGTTTAGCACATTACAAGATTGTTCAAGAGTGCCATAAATGATGTCAGACACCATCAGAAACCACTTCAGAAAATCATTGCCTGTAGCCAGATCAAAAGGTGAACACCTGGAAACTAGCAGTGCTGGGAAAGCAGAATAAATCATTTTTTTTTCTTTCCCTTTCTCTTGGACATTTGTTTCTTTTTGACTTAAAGAATTTTAAAGGTTTATTTACAGCTTTTCAAATGACCCCTAATCTATTTAGAAAAACACAGAGAGACAAATTCATTCCGGGTGTAACTCCATTTGAAGATTTAAGTGAAGTTGCACCAGAGCTGAGTCTGGCCTAGCAGTTTCCTCTATGGAGAAATACAAAGCATTTGAACATAACTGAGACGTGGCTTCTTGAATCCCATTGCAGACTGTCTTGTAACATATTAAAGACAATTCTCTTATTCTGGGAAGATTGTACTCGTAATTGAAATTCGCTAAAGTACGGCTTTAAAAAGTTGTCATGTTCTATAGGTTTCTTTGCTTGAGGCTGATAATTTTCACAGAGCCTGGCAACAGTTAAAAGACACATTGCACATATAGTTTAGTGAAATCGGACACCGTGAAAAGCTCCATACGTTGCTTATGCTGTCAGATATCAGCAATGTAATTTAACAATCCGTGAGGGGTCAACGTTAAGAAAGTAATATAAAATGTTATTTATTGTAGTATAATAAAAGTTAGAGAATGGCCAGGAGCATTTTGCAACAAAGCACATAGTACAAAAGACATATTAAAATGATGTCTGATAAAATATATTTTAATTTTATTCTGATAGACTGTCTGTGCTTATGATTCATGGTCCTTTTTGTCAGGTGTATACAAATGTGTTCTCGTCTTCTTAGTAGCAATAGAGCTGATGAGGAAATTTTTGATGAAATAGCTTTTTTGATGGAAAATGATGATTAGTCGAACCCTAAACTTTTTGCAGGAACTTACCAGTTTTGATGAGACTTTCACCAGGAAAGGTGTCTCAGGTCAAGGATGGAATTTCTGGTCAAAACCAGGGAAAATGAGAGAGATCCTAGAGTAGCCCAGTGCTTATGGCACTTCTGACAAATGTTGGAGACTGAGGTTCAAGTCCCTGGTTTGAATCATTCAGAGCAGGGACTTAACACAGTCGATGCACTGAATAGCTTACAATCTAAAGGGGAAAAAAACAGAATGGAGAGGGAAAATAATAAACAAATAGACTACTAAGGATGATTATGGGAACATGCCATGTTAGTTCCGATTCTTTTTCTTTCCTTAATTATTCGTTTAGGACTAGATTCTGTCACTGTTACACTGCATAGTACTTTAATCATCAAATAAACTCAGTGAAATCAACAGGGCTATGGTACTAGACTATAGTATTCAATGTGAGCCTTGTACTATTCAATGTAAGTACGGTTATCAGAACCTGGCACTTATCTTTTATTATGGGGAATGGGTGCAGGAAATGGGAACAACAAGAAGGGAAAAGTAACCAGGAACAAGGGTTTTCAAAGAAAAAGGGAGAGGGGAGAGGAGAGAAACTAAGGGGATTCAGCCCTAACAGAACACAAAATGGCTAATGCGCTGTGAAGGTGAAGGTCATTTGAAGTTCCACCTCTCCCCATACCTGGGGGGGGGGGGGGCACATGACAGCTGAACAGGAAGAAGGATCTTCCCTGCACTTTCTGACTAAGGTTCCATGTTATATCTACTGAATCCTCTACCTGTCCAGTCAAATCCTCCAGAGCAAATGATGAGCAACGGCTTCAGGTCCTTCTCTAATAGTTACCTTATCTACTTCTACAAGTGACAGAAACCCTGTAAGGTGAGGTGTAGAAAAAAGAACATCAATGGAGATGAAGCGGGAGCTTTCTAATGGCAGCATTTGAATAGTTTGAACACAGTTTGTCTGAAATTTTGAGAACTCGATGTGTTGTGTTATTTGTTAATCAATCGAAGCTGCAAAATTCAAAAAGACAGGGTTTGTTTGAAACTGTGGTTCAAAAATATGGTTCCAGTTTGACTCTTTGAAAACAAATAGTTTGGAGCTTTGAGGAGGCTGTGGCTGCTAAAGACTTTTCTTCAGATATAAGGCATGATCTTGCTCCCAGTGAAGTCAATGGGAATTTTGTCATCGACTTCAGTAAGGTCAGGATAGTTAATGGGCCTATATCAATTTACACCAGCTGAGAAGCTGCTCCAGAAGACCCATTATTTTTTGGTAGCAACACATTTCAAGTTGCAAATTTCCAGGTCACAATTAAATTTGTGATGGTTTCTCTCTTAAGTAAAGTTCTTGCATAGATCTGTGTTGTATATAAAAACTTTTTATTATAAAATATATTATGATGAAAAATATTGGTTTCTGACTTCACAGGACTGCAAAATTAAACTACATGAATCTATCTCCAAGATGAGCATTAATGAAACACCCTAAAACCCAATGAATGGCAGTAGAGAAATATATAACACATACAGTAGTGATTTTAACTGGAGGATCCCTGAAACCCATACATTAAAAGTCAAATAACTAATGAAAACCTTATTTTATAACAACTGAAAATATTTTTATTCACCATGTAATCTAGTTGAATGGAGCAATCTAAAGGCAGCTAGTTCCAATGCATAAGACACCCATTATATACAAAACTACAGGGTTACATATGATCATATGATGACTGACTGCACATCACAGGAGTTACAGATAGATAGGGTCAGGTTGTCAAAGGTGCTTAAAGATGCAGATAGGGACCTCGTGGGATTTTTCAAAAGTGCTTAAGTGAATAAGGTGCCTAATTCCAATTGTAGGTGCCTAATTCACTTAAACATTTGAAAATCCCACTAGGGAGTGTTTGGGTAGCCTATTTATATAGTGGGTTTTTTGTAACAGGAGCAGGATAGTATTCGTTCTCCAATCCACATGGAAACAATGAAGGATCAATAGAAAGTACTCCAAGTGATGAGAGACACTGAGGAAATGAAGAGAAAATGTGCGGGTTTCCACCAATTAACATTTATTTCCTAGTTTCAGACTGAAAAAATTCTGTGACTTTGTCTGAGGTTTGCTTTGAGTTTTTGGGTGCTGATGACACACTGACTGGGAGGATTTACAATAAATTTGCTATCTTCAGAACCCTTATCCTGAACCTGGTCCTGCCCAATATAAGTTATTTTAACATGAAAAATAACAATTGGGCCCATGTTAAAGGGCCTCATGCAGTCTACCTCTGACCTGAACTTGTTTTTGCCTCCCTCTTTTCTCCCTTTAAAATACTTAGTAGGTGAGAAAATTGGGGCTATTACACCATTGTAACACCTGACCACTGAAACCCATAGCTGATGTATTCTAGCTTAGTTTTATTAGCTGAACAGTTGATAAGGCCCACAGAATACATGGAAACAAGTATCCAGTGTGGGTAATGAAGATAAGACCAAGTAGAAACCTTTAATACCCTGCATATAATGAGATTAAGGATTTTCGTTTTAAGGGAATGTACCTTCTCTAATTCAGTCCTTGGTTGTGGTAACTTTGTATAAAAAACAAAAATCTCCCTCCACATTCAAGACAATTGATGTTGTAGAGTAACAGGAAGTAATAATAAAGATAGAGAGGCATAAAAGAGTCTCCTACTGACGCGCCAAAGTCACTATCCAAAATTTTCTGAATACCAAGCTTTTGTTAAAGAGGCCTGCTCAAAGCAGAAACACAAACTGCATGCATATAAATATATACTAAATGCAATTCATTTATTATATATAGTAATTCTTAAATTTCAGTCTGGTAGAAATATCTATAACAAAAAGTGGCACTCGACTGAAGGCTAGCTTCAATTTATAAAATCTACTATTGAATATCTATTGTAAGTAAAATTTTTGACTACGAACTTATGTTATTTAAAAGTGACACATTTAAAGATTTTTGAAAAGCAAACAGAATAAAAATAATATTGTGAAGCTTTTGGAGTTGTTTCTTTCCACACTGAGTTCTTTTAAAACAATGAGGAGTCTGGTGGCACCTTAATCTGTTAGTTTTTAAAGTGCCACCAGGGTCTTCATTGTTTTTGTGGATACAGACTAACACGACTACCGCTCTGATACTTGATTTCTTTAAAAAACTTAGAAATGACCCTGTTGCGCTAACCTTACAGTGATGAACATATACGGTTTTCTCTCCCACTGACACCAATGGGAGTTTTTGCCATTGCCTTTAATGATCACAGGATCATTACCCACACGAGTGGTCGCACTACGTGTGTACCAACGTGAGCAAAGCTTGCACAATCTGGCCATTAAGTAGTTGTTTCTGATCTTAAAAATATGACACCAAGCCAAAATGTATTTTTCTACTTTCTGACATTTTTTATTGTGCAGATTAAAATGTCAAATAATATCTCTTCTGTTTTGATGTAACATAAATGAAATGTCCCAAATATTTCTGTATCCGGGTCTGATTCAAAGCCCATTGAAGCCGGTGGGAGTTTTTCCATTAATTTAACTGGAGAAGTCCTCCTAGCAATAACAATACTATTGGTATTTCTGTTGCAAAAGTAGTGTCTATCTAAAATTATAAAGCCCAGAAAAGTTTCCTACAGTTCCACTATATTCACCATTATTTACAACATCTTTGTATGAACTGCACTTGAAATCCTTTCAGTGGTCCCAATGTTACAAATGACAAATTTAATATTAAGAGAAACATTTATGTGTTTGATGTTAACTTCAATAACAGCTTTATTCATTTAGACTCTTTAAGCATTTAATAAAACAGGTATCTGACACATAATCTGTATTTTTACATTTTTCTCTTTATAATAAATGTATCTTTCTAAGAGTATGAAATGATAAATAATCTGAATCTGATTAAGATTTCATAGTGTATTCAATATGGCTAACTTGCGTGTATTATTAATGCATAATAAATAGATGTTTTAAATGTTTGCTCCTAGAGGTCTTTTGTTGAACTTAAGCATAAGTTATCTAAACAGTTGAAAAAAGATTTATAGTTATGAAGAGGCCTATATGTCAAGCAAAGTTTTATTATATGTTCCACAATAAATTAGCAATAAATGGATACAGGTGACTGTGGAATTTACGGCTTTAATGTTTTAATGCTTCACTAAAGAAAAAACTATTATTAAGGTCCTAAAGGGTAATACAAGAATACCATCTACAAATTGTCAAATTAAATAGTTGTTCCTAAGTATCTGAGCTATGGAATATTTCAGTTTGACCAGCAGCAGGGGCACACGGCAAAGAAATGTCTAGAGAACTAGACAGCCTCGGATCCTAGAAATGGACTAAACATGGGTCTGATCTTCCGATACTTATTCAGACAGGTAGTCCCCATTCAGGCTACTTCAATGGGACTGATTCTGCCACCATTACTTATTTGAATATTCCTTACTCAAATACTCAGTCTCACCTACAGAAATGCACTTAATTGTGTCATCAATTATTACTCACATGAGTAAGGACTGCAGGATTGAGCCCAATGTGAATATTCTTGTAAATAAGGTCTAAAAACATAAGATTTTCACAATTGGTGCCCATTACCACAATTTACAGTAAGGCCCTGCTTTGGTTTCTTTTTTTACTTGTGATTTAAGATCAAAAAACTGCGTTTTGTGCCCTGAGATTCACTGTGGCTTCCAAAAATAGTAGCTGAACAGTTTTGGGAAGTTGGATTTGTGGTTGTAAATTAGACAGTTAGTCACCCAACTATTAATACTGAATGTACTATGAGTGCAAAAGAAATGCAGGTGTAATTTTCATAGTGCCACAACCACAGCAAGCCCATTTTGAAAATGTAGGCTGTAGCTTCTGCATTCTTAAAATCATTTGGATCTTTCTGGAAGTTATCTAGCTTAATGAAGAGCAAATTTCATGAAACAAAATGCTTGTGTATAGCATCTGTTCCTGTTTCCCCTTTAATCAGTGTCAAAAGTCCCCTTGATTTCAAGGGTACAAGATTGTGCCCACAGTCTGATCAGACCATGAACTTCGGGTGCTGAGTGTTCTCAGATTTCATTGAAAAGAGCTAATGTTAGCAGCAAGCATAAAATAAATTAGTATAGAGAAATGCCAGCAAGTTTAGTGGTAGGCCTCACTTTGCTTAGCCAGCAAGAGCCTTTTTATTATATCTATCTATGAGGCCAAAATAATGTGAGATCTGAACATCTCACATTGTTCCTCAAATCCAGGAACTAAAACACTGGGGGAAAAAACAGGTCTCTTTTTTTTTTCCTGCTCTAGTACTGCCTTCTCACTGGGCACTGAAAAATCCTCTGACATAGGTACTAATACTAGACTCTTCATCTAACCCTAGAGTCTGATAACTTTCTATTAATGTCTCTTTAGATTCAGTGCTTAAATTGATTAAAAGCAAAACAAACAAAAAGAAACAGGTATGGATGGGTCTAAAGGGAATTACATTTGAGCAAAGAAATCAGATCGGGTAATGAGGAGTTGAGATCCACAAGCAACTTGGCACTGCCTGCCTCCCCTCAGCATGTCCATATATGGGAAATAGCCCATGCAGAAGATATAAGACAGACCCAACTGAGCACTCAGGAAAGACTAAGGCAAAATTACTTTTTAAGATTACATATATCCAAGTCATTAGCACTGTGTCTGCATGTTAACACATCAGCACAAAGGTGGTGTGGAGGAGGAGGGGGGTAAAGGTGCTTTGACAACAATACCAGTGTAGCAGTTCATCTATAAAAGGAAACACATGTTCTCCAACCTTGTGCTTAATAGGACCGGACATTAATTAAAAAATATCTTTTATTTTGGAGTGTTGGGTCTTGGAGCTAACAACTCACTGCATTAATCTATTTGATCTACTGCACCGATCTGCTACAAGGGTCAGAGACCATGCCGTCCTCTGTTTGTACAGAGCCAAGCACACTGTCAGTGCTCAATTAATAATAATAATAGTAATTAATACTTTATATCCATGAACTTGTTGTGGCTAGGAGATAGATTGCACTTACAATGCTGTGCACTGACGGTGGTGGGCTCACACTTTCTCACACACATCTAAAACCTTTCTCGGTCCATCTCACTCCATGCATTTCAAAATAGCCCATAAATCTTTCCTCTCCAGACAGTGTATTTTTAAATGATTGCAGTTGGCTCCACATTTACTACTGTCTCTTCTCTTGCCTTGTTCTCTTCATTTTTTTATTGGCCCGCTCATTTCCGTTTATCTGATTGAATTGTAAGAGGGTGATTTTAAATGATTTTTAATTGTATTTTAATTTGTTGTTATGTCACACAGTGCTCTGAATATCTTGGCCGGCGTCAGTAGTAGGGGATTGCTAAACAGATTTATCAACACACTGGTATTCTTGTGCCAAAAAGACTGACGTGTAAACTCTCTCTTATTGATCATGGAGTTTTTTTCTTTGACCTGATGTTGGCCCCTATTGTTAAGCTAAGACATGATGTTGTAGCTAGCACACAAAGCACCTACAATCACTGTTTGCTTGTTGCATGATTTCTGGAACTCTATGTAGTCTCCTTAGATTTTCCAGGCACCCACTACAATAAATTCTGGCTTATTGACAATCAGAGCTACCTGATATCTGTGTATTCCTTTCCAGCTGCAGCAACTGGCAATAGCTATGGCCTGTGATTGTCAATAGGTGTGATTAATATAGTGGTAATGCTTCAATGCTATCATAGAAAAAGGTGTTTTTTTTTTCCTGCAGATGAAATGGTCTTGTACTGTCATACAGGCTTCTCATCTAAATCTATAGCTACTTGGCTCTACTGTAGAAAGGTTTAACCATTAGCAGACACTGTTCCAAGCTAACTGATAGCCATAAGTGTAGTCAGTAGTGCATGTATGTGCAACACTTTGGGTGCTGAATGAATTAGTACCAGCTGATAACAATGCAATAGCTGTCTGTCCTGAGATTCCCAGCAATGGGTAAAAGGATATGGCCTCACACTGTTAAACCAACTCTAAACTGGAGGAGCTTTCAAAAATAAAAAATAGCTTTTGCAGATGTACAAGGCAAATTCTTGGCTTGAATAAGAGTCACTAATAACAGGCCATAGTGAAAGGACTGATTATAATGAAGCTCTTTTCCTCCACTCTATCTGGCTTTCCATGCCAGTAAACCAAACCAAGACATGATCTTGTTGAAATTCAAGTGAATTGCTTAGCAAAGCATGGCTCCTTGTTGGCAGGATTTGGATGGGGGCTAACTACTGATGGGTCTTCTATACTTAAAAGGTTTGCAGTTGTATCCTGCCTAGCTAAAGTGGCAAAACACTCCTAGCGTGAATGAAGTTATACTTGAAAAAACATGCTTATGCCAGTATCACTCATTCTGGTTCAGGAACCAACAAAAACTATACTTATATGAGATACTTTTATACTGATAAATATAACTACGTCTGCGGTGAGGCTTTCACAGGCATAACAATGTTAGGAAAAAATCATACTCCTAACCAACCTAGCTAGTTGGTTTTGTAGTGTAGACAAGACCTTAGGGCCAAACCTTCTAAGTGGCCTCCAAAGTTGATTGGAACATATCAACAAAGTCCACTTCTTATTAGGTTTTCCTTAGCAAGACTTTAGTTAAAAGTTAACTATTTTTTCCCCAGAATTCCAGGATAATAGTTCATTAGCCTTAAACCTTTTGCAATCTCTTTCCTTTCTGTGGGATGCATGCTGATGATGTAAGAATGACTCTCTCTTTTCTTTAGCAATTTGATGAACACCTGTAATTTTATCTGGAAGTTGTTTTCATATGTACATTGTGAATAGCTGACTTCTGGGGTGACTTTCTATCCATCTATCACATGGGCTCATATATTTTGTCAGGTTTGGGCAAGATAATTTTTTTTTTTGCCTTTGTCTATTGTATTGCACTGTGAGTATATTTACCACTGATAATGGTGATTATTATAGGTAAGTGCTGCTGTGTGCAGCTCAGAGGCAGCACTGTTATTACCTATTAGGTATAACCTCTGTGTCCCTAATGGCTCTCTGCCATGCTCCACTCATGCAGAGACTGGTCATGGATTTCCTATGGGGGATTTCCTTGCTTGGAAGGGTATAGGGCCAGCGTAGCCAACTCCTACACCAGCCTCTCTGAGGCCTCAGTACAGGAAGGGTGAGTTGGAATGTGGTTCAGGAGTAGCTGCAGTATGATGCACTTTTGCAACCCCAGTTTGCAGATCGTCTCTTGGGAACCATGTGCAGAGTGCAAGATAGAAGGCAGAAGATCAGGCCTCCTTTACACCCAGTATAAACTGGACACAGCAGAGAACCTGGCCTTTTTTATGGACATCAAGATTTCTCAGAAACCTTATATAATTGAGTAATGGCAACCCTATAAGCTTTTTTTTCCTTTTTCCCCAGTACCTTTCGTAATTCTACACTTAAAATAAAATATCAGGGTGCAAAGAGCTAAATTTCTGGTGCTAAATCCAAACGTTCTTACATTATTTTATATCATCCATATTCATTATGGAGGATATCTGGGAGTTTGTGTGACTTCAGCAGATGGAGGGTGGGTACTAACATTTAGCAGAGAATTCAGAGACGCTTTGAGTTGGTCAGTTCACAAGAGTGCTCCAGCTTCCTGTTACAGGGCAGGTAAAACAATTACTATGCAAAGAAAGTTAATATGTATCCAACCATTTCATTAAATAAAAAAGTTACAAATGTAGATAGATAAATGGTAAGGGCAGACTTGCTGGCCCTGGCCAACTCTTGTTTACTTTCTGTATTTGCTTAGTATAATATTGTATCAGCACAAATTGATAAGACTTCATTTCAGAAGCTAAATGAGGTTCTTCATTATAACTACTTGGTTCTAAAACATACCAGTGTGTTAAGTTTCTGCCAGCCATACCTTTTTATATGGTTAAAATGTGGTGAATGCCTTATTCCATATTATATAGCTATGAGTCTTAAGATTTCCCATATATAGGCACATTTCAATGGCATCTATGGTAGTACTTAAATGAGTGTAAAGAAATAAAGTGTATGGGTTTCAGAGCTTAAAAGCCACACATTTGATAATGAGCTCCAATTTTGTGCATTTATGGGTTACAAAACATGTTTAAATGACCAAGAGCTCTTCATGCTTCTAGACACATTTAAAATCTCTTTCATAAAGATTCTTTCTGCCTACTGATACTGTGCATTGGGGTGGGGGCCTGAACCAAAACCCAGATTCAAACACTCAGAATTGGATTTGTGGATCTGGATCAGCATCAGAATTTTGCAACTGAGATCCATCCCTACTCTGAGCGGGGTTGCCAACTTTTGCACTATTTGGCTGATTATTTTGATTTTTGCAGCATTAGAATGGGCCTCTCACGTGAAGTTTCTGACAGTTCAGAATAGCTCAGGATTTGAGCTGTTACTGATGCTGTACTTCTGACTGCAGCCACCAGTGGCTGCTGCTGAGACACTGAACTACAGTCTTTGGGTTGCACTTCCAGATGCCACCAGCAGAACCGCTGTAGAGTTTGTTGTGTCCTGCAGAGTGAATCTTTGCTTCCCTGTTTGAGGGGCACATGCTGAACATGTGAACAACAATCCCATGGGCAAGTGGAGCAGCAAGGGGGCAGCAGAAGTAGCTGTCACGTATCATCATTAAACAGGTGTTAGAAAATCAAAGTTGGGTGGAAAAAGGGTTCCAGGAGTGGAAAATCAGGGTGGAAAATCAAAGTTCGGTGGAAAAGGGGTTCCAGGAGTGTGTGCCTCCAAGAACCGATCTTCAGGAGTCAGACCCAGCCCTGCTAGAAGAATCAGGGATGAGGGGAAGAAATATTTGAGAGAAAGGGGAAGGGAGCTGACTGTTATCCAGGGGATGAGAGTAACAGAACTGTGCAGCAACAGCGAGTTGAATTTTACACCAAACTTATGAGCCTCTTCCATCTTTCCCAGGCCTTTGATTTACTAAACACTTTACCAGGTGCAGTATTGTCTCACGTTGCTAATATTTCTAACGTAATTTTTACAATAGCCCATATTAAGTGCAGAGGGCAATTTCTGTCATTCCTTGATTTTTTGTGTGCTTGCTCCCAGCCCAGAGGGGACTGGGGAAGAAGGAAGTATATGCTAATTAAGTTCTGTCTCTCACTTTTAAAGAAACAAGCACTTTCTTGTGCTTAGATGTTTGTTGAACGTTCAAGACCATAGGGTCAACATTCAAAATTATTGTTTATACTCAGAAGAAAAACAAGTAGGTAAAATTCCGTACAAAACTATTTTAAACCATTCATAAAGAGTTTATCTTAAAATTGACTAACCCAGTCTAGATCAGATTTGAAGCTGAAACTCCATCTTTAACCCTGCCATGCCGTACATAGATGTAGCTTCTCATAAGGCACCATTTCAGCTGCTGTGCACTAGGACTGAGGGAGTGAAAATGTGGATTAAAATCACCTTTTTCCCTCCTCTTCCCAGGTGCTGTGCTGATTGCAGCTCAGCCAGACCTGGGCATCTGGTTCTTTTTTATTTATACAAAATTATAGCAAAAATATATGTTTGCCCTTTATTTTTGACTGAAGTAGTGTACATGAAGATTTTTAACATTTACCCAGATCTTGCTTTTTGCTGTTGTTAGGGCAACCTAGTACCTTGTAAAAAATGTAACTACACATGTTCCATAAAACTTATGAAAATTTTTTTTTGATACTTACATCTTTCTGGCACAATTAAACTCTGAAACAGCCCTCTCTAGTTCTTCACTCCTGCAAATGGATCAAATTACATTATATGGCACTTCATTCCAGTGAAATACCCTGCCCTTTCTATTCTCAATCTTGTCTTTTGCAAAGTATCATATGGATGTATTTGCTATTCAGTCTCAGGTACCTGTATTTGACATGCACAATATGCTATCCCACTTTAGAGGCTGCACGGGTTAAATAAAATTCAGTTGTCTTTTTCCATTCCTGGTGGTCCATTTTCATTACCACAACAATCATAATAAATAAATAAATAAATAATATGCAGTCTATTTAAAAAACAGAAAAACATATTTTGTACATATTTTATAAATATGTAAGCAACTTGAAAATCTACAGAAGAGAGTTGTTTCAGTTGCCAGTTATGCACAAAAATGAACAAAATGTTGATACAGTTGTGATGTTTTCTTGACTTTCACTTCGCTCTGTAGTATTCTTCTAGTCGGTGCACTGAAAGTAGACACATCACATTTTGATGTGGTTAGACTCGTTTCAAGGTGTGAAATTGGTATGTGCCAACAACAAAGGGAAATGTTTCTTTTAATATTGCGTTTTCATGCCACTTGAAACAATATTACTCTTTGGCCAATGGCCAAAACAAAACCCACTGAGAAATATTTTATAGCACATGACTATAGTAATAATAATAATAATAATAAAATAATCCTGGACTAACAATTAATTAAACTAATAAGACATCATTTATATTAGATCACAAGGAGGAATATCAAAAATAGAGGTAATATTTTTGAAACAACAACCAGCAGTGAAATATTTATTTCTAATGTAAACCAGACAGTTCAAAATAATTTGTGGTTTATTTAATTCTTACTGTTCATTTTGTGTTCTTTTGAGTAAGCTAAAGTAAGACACCCGCATAACAACACCAGCTGTTTTCAGTTTTGATTTTGGATCTCTAGTGAGCTTAAAACTGTAGACTGCATATCTGCAGGGAGGGAGGAATAATCTTTGTAAACAGAAACAAAGTTTTGTATGAGGAGGTGAATGGGGAGGGGGGAGGGAACAACCCCAGAAGTATATATTATAATAAATTACTTTTTTGCCATTATCTCATTATATTTGTGCAAACATCAATTGCTTGTGAGCCCTGAAAAAGAATGTCTTGTTGCCTTTAATATGCTCTGCAATGTGCACCCATACAAAATCATTACTGTAACAAAACCAGCTGTGTGTAATAGAAAGCAAATGATTTACAATGTTACTATAAGAAACTACTTTATTTCACATTATCATAAAAAGAACAGAACTGAAAATTTGCATGACAAACACAAGAATCCAGGAAATTCCAAATCTAATTCATTTTGGGGTTTTAATAGGTATATTAACTTAAGAAGGTGAATTGTTAAGTACTAAAAAATATTTCCAGAGAGTTTAGCTGCAATATTGGAAATCCTATTTGGTGAAATGCTTACTAGTCCAGTAGACAAAGGAAATGTCTAGGCCTTAAATAGTTTGGAATCACTGACGAATCTCCAGAGGAGTATTTATTTTTATTTCACATGGACATATCCTAGGTCATCCATAGGCCAGATCCTGCAGTCCAGCTGAAGTCAGTGGGAGATCTGCCTGCATAAAAACTGCTGGATTAAACCCTATGTGAAATGTAAGAATCTATAATCAACTTGCACAGCTAACATATTCAACTATTATGAGGGAGAGACATAACCACTTTTAAACATATAATCTATGGCTAGTCATGCTAAATAGGAGTATTACTCATGTGAATTATCTAATTGAATATAATGGGACTACTCATATAAGTAAGGATACAGGATCAGGTTTCAGATAAGTTTTCCAAAACCTGAAACACAATTTTAACTCGTGTTTTTGGTGGCTCTGGGAAAGAAAATTGTTTTCTATAACAACTGAATGAGATAATGAGTAGCTGTTAAAAAAATGTGGCAAGCATGATATGTAAAGCAAAATATATTTGAACAAGTGAGGCCGAATAAGACCCAGACAGAACTCAAAAGAATGTGAAATGAAAGTCACTTTTACAGCTTTACTTTTGTTTATCAAAAGGCAGCAATAAATGTGTCGTAGTAAAAAACAATAAAAGAAAAGCACTGCCACCACAGATTATTGTAAGTGCAGTTACAGCAAATCTGGAATAAAGACCCTCATTTCCTAGTATTTTATATTTCCCCAATCCCACACATTAGCTTTCAGTGGACTTTTAGATCCTATTGGATGCTAAAGGCTGCAGGTGGTGTTGAGAAAGTGCCATTTATAGAGCTCTGTTTCTTTCTTGATGGTGAATGAAGATGGAAGTTGAGTGAATACATAAGTCTTGCTGGCTAGTCCAAAGAGCCAGTCCACAACCCATCTAGAGAAAGGATAGGCACCTGCCTATTCTGGCCGGAATAAAAGTGTCGCCTTAGCATTCTGCAGATGAAAGGGCTTAAAGAGCCAAATTCACCCCTGGTGTAGCTCCACTGAAGTCAATGGCGTTCTGTCCAGGAATGAATTTGTGAGGGAAATGGTAGTTCCCGGAATGAAACCATAGGTAATTTTTCAAACATCTTTGCACTCATCAAGAAATGGAGAGTAGGGGGCAGGTAAGGGAGAACTCACATGTGGAGACTGGAGTTTAGGGTGGGAGCCACCACATAAAAAGTTATTCTTGGTCTACTTGTTAGAATGTTTTATTGCACAGAATTTACATACATGGTTATTAAGTGGTTGAAAAAGAGGCCTAACAGATATTAAACTGCATGCCATTCTCTTTATGCACTGCCATACAGATGTGATTTGACCATAAGCAGACTTAGATTCAGGATTTAACTGGAGCATAGCTTTTGCAAACCTCTCAAAACTTTTCATTGCGGCTTCATGAACATTGCTATTGGAAACTGAAGGTATGTATTTGATGAGTTTGGGGGATTTTTATCTATTCTATGCTTTAATGTAGAATTTTTGCATTTATTTTTAACTAATGACATCTTTCAATACCTTTTAATTATACTGAGAAAGAAAGAACAGGTTTCCAATACCCATTATTAAATTTCCTAAATATAAAGCAAAGATATAATTCCCAGACTTCAAATTCTGGCATACCAACAACAGCTGTATGTTGGTGAGTCCATTACTGGAATACTGTGACCAGTTCTGGTGTCCACACTCGAGAAGAGATGTAGAAAAAAAAATAACTGGAAAGGGATAAAAAAAGAGCTACCATACTGATTTCTGCTTTAGAAATCCTGCCTGACAGTGAGAGATTTAAATAGCTCAATATATTGGTTGTTACAAGGAGGAGGGAGCTCACAAGATTGTTATGAGGAGGAGGGAGAAAACTTGTTCTCCTTCAACAAGTTCTCTGTGGATGGGAAAAGAAGCAATGGACTTAAACTGAAGCAAAGGTGGTTTAGGCTGGACATTACGAAAAACTTCCTAACTGTCAGAGTGGTTAAGCGCTGGAATAAATTAACTCGAGAGGTTGTGGAATCTCCATTATTGGAGATTTTTAAGAGCAGATTATACAAACACTTGTCAGAGATGGTCTAGATCAGGTTTTAAGGAACCTATGGCATGCATGCCAAAGGTGACACACAAGCTGATTTTCAGTGGCACTCACACTGTTTGGGTCCTGGCCACTGATCTGGGGGGCTCTGTATTTTAATTTAATTTAATGAAGCTTCTTAAACATTTTAAAAACCTTATTTACTTTGCATACAACAATGGTTTAGTTACATATTATAGACATAAAAAGAGACCTTCTGAAAATGTTAAAATGTATTACTGGCTTGTGGAACCTTAAATTAGGGTGAATAAATGAAGATTCAGCACATCGTTTCCAAAAGGTTGCAGACCTCTGTCTAGATAATACTTAATCTTGCCATGAGTGCAGGAGACTGGACTAGATGGCCTCTTGAGGTCCCATCCAGTTCTATGATTCTATTATCAAATAAAAGTTAATAAGTGACTTGATTGTGATCTATTAGAGCTACATGAAGAGATTTCTGATAATAGGGGGCTCTTTAATCTAGCATACAAAGGCATAAAAACATCTAATGGCAGAAAGCTGAAGCTCAACAAATTCAGATTGCAGAAAAAGTACAAATTTTGAACAGTGTGGTTAATCGTTGGAAAGCTTACCAAGGAATATGGTGGATTCTCCATCACTAGAATTCTTTAAATTCTTTCTAAAAGATATGCTCTAGTTTAACCAAGAAGCTCTAGGCTTGATACAGGAATTACTGGGTGAGATTCTACAGCCTGTTTTATGCAGGAGGTCAGACTAGATGATGTAATGTGTCCTTCTGGACTTAAAATATATGAACTGCCACTTTCTTTTTAATTTTTACAAGGATCAATCTTTAAAGATCCTGAAGAAATATATTAGACTCATAATAAGCAATTGGCTGTAAATTGGTCTATGCTCAGCCTCTCACTATACCTAAAAGAAGCATATTTTCAAAGTCAAAACTTGGGACATTTTCTGGCAATATTTTAGGTCATGAAATAGTCATGAAAAGGCAAAAGTACATATATTTTTTTAAAAGGTGCTGGTATCATTATTGCCAGTTTCTGACTCAACGGTGATATGTGCATATTTCTTGGCATGGAAAGTTTTTCCAGTAATTTAGTGTCACTTTAATTATGACATGCAATTGGGCCATTTAGTCTCTTCTGTATATATAAATGCAACATTGTCAACCTCGTTTTAAGACTCACCACGAAATAATAATGATCAGACTTCATAAGTATATCATAAACTTCAGTGATGATTGGACCTCAGTGTAATTAAGTGGAAAGAGTTAATAATTACCCATAATCAAATATTCATTTCTCTCTCTCATTCTTTGACAAGACAGTGTCAGTCATAGTTCTACAAGTTAACTTCTCCTGAGTAACTCATTCGTTCAAAAAGTCCTTGCTGTTTTTGATTATCCTTCAGATTAACTAGAGCAGTCCTACCAATCTCATGTAGAAATTATTTCAGAGAATCTCCCCAACCTTGGTTATCCTCTAATGATGTCAGGCCAGATTTACACAGGTGTTTGGGTGCCTAAAGATGCAGATAAGAGCCTACTGGGATTTATAAAAGCATCTAAGTGAGTTAGGCATCTAACTCCCATTGACTTTCAGTTGGAGGGGGTTAGGCAGCGAACCTTCTTAGTCACTTTTGAAAATCCCACAAGACACCTGTGAAGGGACTTGCCCTCACTCTGGTGGAGAGGAGACTAGTTAGCTCTTCTGAGCCTGTTCAGCTCTAAGGAGGCAAACCTGCAGGGCTTTTTCTTGCCTGGAGGGATGGGAGGGAGGTTAAAACAGGGAAACCAGGGACTGGAGGAGGGCTGCTCCACTGCAGAGACTCCTTACAGCAGAGACTGGCCAGCCTAGAGGGAGACAGCAGCAGGCCTCACTGCTCCAGAAGTTGCACGGCCTAGCTGCATCACAATATGCCCCAAGATGGGGGCTGGAAGTAGACCCCATTAAAAGACAACAAGCCAGCTGGCAGACTAAACCTAAAGGGCAGAATCCAGGAAAACTGCCTGATAGCCAGGCCATCTTTGCCTTTCTTTGTTTTCATACAGTGTCCCCTCTCTCATAAGAGAAAGAGAAGAGAGGACCTTTCTTTGGTCCTTTCTGTTTGTTTTATTCAGAGAACCCTTTATGTGCTAAGAACTGTGTGGGGGGCGGGAGGGCACTGTAAAGGACTGGAAGTGGGAGTTGCAGGGGACTTGAGGGAGCCTCTTCCCTCACAGGAGCGATCTTGATCTTTAGGTGCCTAAATACCTTTGTAAATCAAGCCTGTCATTGCTGTACATATCAACAGACATTTATTTATGTAGAGTGTAAAAATGAGAGCAAATCTTGCTCCTATTCAGATCCATTGGTGCAATGTACAACCCTAATCATCATCAGTTCTACTTCTACCTTTCTTCAGCATTCCTCAGGCTCTTCCCATATTTATAAATCTCAGGCTTGATGTTTGATGGGACTTCTCGGTAAAGTGGCTTTTCAAGAGAAAATATATTGGATATTTAATGAAGTGCTGAACTGAGTCTGGCCTCCTGAGATATAGGTCAGGCTGTTTCAATGATGTGTTTGAGGACTGATTTTCTGGGTGGAGACTGACTAAAGTCAGTACTGAGAATTGTTTATGAATGACACTGCCGAAGATTATTTTAACAGTACTGTTAGTATTCTGGAATTTCTTTTATTCAGCACCTCATTACCATTCCACTCAACCCATGAATGGAACCAGTCTCTGGTGCCATCTGCCTGAACATCCATCTCTGGGGCATTTTGGCCCTGTCAGTCTCCTAGAAGCTGGGGATCTAGTGAGCTGGATCTTTGGAAGAAATCACAGGAGAAGATCCTGAAGACAGCTACTCATATATACCAACCACAGGCCAAATGTAATACCTAATGAGGAATTACTCCTTCTGCCGTTGCCAGTTGAGATGCTCATGATGCTGCAGCAGCATGTGAAAAAGAGAGAGAAAAAGAGTTTGAGCTGCATCAAAGAAATGAAGGAGAAATTGAAAGAAGACAAAATATTAATGGTAACTTAAAATCACTTCTGAGATTTGGGTAATGGTTTTTTTTTAATTCATTCTGACTCACTAAAGATACATTCAAACAACTTCTTCACATTAGAACAATAAACTGCATTGAAAAAGATATGGCTAGTATCCCAGTGTGCTTCACATACCAGTTTTAAGTTACAGCGAGGAAGTTATAGCCATTCATTGGCATTCCATAAAGTCAGGAATGTTGCTGCATGATGAGCCATCTATGTTCTTACATGGGCAGTTATTTTTGCTCCTTTTTTAATGAGCCTATTTCTAGAGAAAATGTTTCTTAAGAATTGGTGTGTCCTCCATTTATTTTGCATCAATGGTACACTTCAGCATATTTGTTTTGAACTTTTCCTGGCAAGCCTGGGTTTCAAAACATATCCTGATGTAGACAACTTTTATTTGCATTTGTTCATTGTATTTTCACAATTAGATAGACTATATTTTTGTATATGTAAATGGTAATCAGAGGAACAGCAGTGCAACAAATAAACAGTAAATAATACAAATATACATTGAAAATGTGAAGACCGCGACTACAGTAGGAACATTTGCCACTGTTGCAACACAAATGTAGCTCCACCAGTCTTAGTGTAGATGAGTTGCCACCTGCTACTACTGTTTTAACCTCCATGTCATGTATCCCAGGTCTAATAATAAGAGTGGTTAAAACAACAGTTCAGAAGGTGGCCTGTGTGCACCAGCACTTTCAATGTTGCCTTCACAAGTGGAGCTGACCCAGTATTAGGAATGATGGGGAAACTTTTAGGAAATTTCCCTAACATTGACAGCAGCTAAGAGAGCAGGGAGCAGCATTAGGAGCAAATTAATGCAGATAAAAATGTTATCCCAAATGAGAGATCAATAAATATAATCTATATCAACTAATTGTTTTTTACTTTTATTTATTATAAGAGTTTCCCAAAGAATAAGTTGCTTAAAGCAGACCACATTGTTTTGTTTCCATAAGCAGGTAATTCTGCCAAACAGTTCTAATGCTGCACTGTGCCAATCTGATAGAATATAATTTGTGAATTTCCAGTATAGAAGAATGGTCTTTAAAGCTGTTAATAATAATAAAAGACCTAATTCTGCTCTCAGTTATAAGAAGGGTAATTCTGATTTCAGTGGAGGTATAACAGAGTTATGATGATGTAAATGACAGGATAATTTTGCCACAGTATAGTAATTGAATTATCTAAGGCTCAAAATATAATTTAATAATATAATTCCAGTAATACACCTAAAGCTAATTTATATCCAGACTCTGAGACTATATCCAGCACTGATTTACAGAATGCTTGTAACTCTAGCCAGTGCCAAAACAAATTTACAGGATTCCCACGGCTCTCACAATTCTTCCAACATTTGGTGCAGGGAAGAAGATACACAGCAGATTGTTTGGAATGAGTGACATGTATCTGTTGTATGACTTGGTATTAGATAATTCTTATCTGTGCTCATAAAGGGATAGAATTTATAGTCAGCTGGCACTCCCTATTTGCATGCACAAGTTCTGTAGCCATTCTTCTCTCAAAAACGTTTTCTGAACCAAATTGTTTCTATTGAGAGAAGAATTTTGGGAGCAGCTTGAGGTTTTTAAGAATATCAGCTTTCCAAAGGGGAGTGGGTTCTAATAATGTTGGAGAATGGTAGCTTGGACTGCACAGGCTTAACCTGCATAAATATTAGTCACAACATTTTGAGTTACACTTCCTTCTATTATCACATATTTATATTAAGAACTTGCTGTAGCCAAATTTAAAATTGTTTAGAGCAGTGGTTCTCAACCAGTGGCCCAGGGCTGCCTGAGGGGCTGCAAGCAGGTTTCAGGGATTCTGCTAAGCATGACTGGCATAAAGATTCGCTGGGACCCAGGGCAGAAAGCGGAAGCCCCGCTGCACGGGACTGCAGCCCAGGGCCTCGAGCCCACCACCCATGGGTGAAGCTAACGCCTGAGCAACTTAGCTTTGCCATGCCCTAATGCCGGCCCTGGCTTTTATATGCAGAAAAACCACTGTGGCACAGCTGAGCCACAGAGTTTTTATAGCATGGGGGTGGGGCTCAGAAAGAAAAAGCTTGAGAACCCCTGGCTTAGAGGACAGGGCTGATTTAAAATCTGCACTGTTCATTAATTGAGTGAACGGATCTTTCAGAATATCAATTTAATTTTATTTCCCCCCTTCCTGGGCTTTACACCAGATCTGCAACATATGATGAATAGTTGGAATACTATACTCCTGACTTTGTTTAACATATCTAGAGCAGATAGAAAGAGGAGGGCTATTAAGTCTAATAGAGACATAAAATCATCTTCCATATAACATGATATTTTTGCTGGTATAACCAGAGGATTAGGATTCTCTTTTGTCCTAGCGTGTTACTAAGTGTTGGGACCCTGCAGTCAATTCAAGTGAATTACTGCTAAGTAATTAGAGGATATGTGACCCACTGGTGATTCACTACTCTGTGACAGCAACTCTTGTCAGTCCTGATGCTCACTCATACATCTAACACACTGTAGTCATAACATAAACCCCAAAGGTGCCATGTAATATATCACTGGAAAATTAATTACTCACTGATTGTAAATATTCTTGCATGATGGATGTATGGGATATGTACAAAAAGTTACAGATATGTTCTTAAAATGTGTTTAGCAAGCAATGCATAAGCACAGTTTTCTTGTCTGACTAGCCTGGTCATCAGGCAGAGACAATGAATATATTTACATAAAAGGTGAACAAAGCTATCAAGCTAACCAGGGTAACAACTCAACTGTCACCAACGAGGAAGGAACCAGCATGAAGTCTTCACCAGAGTGCATGTCATCTCTTTGCAACAGGAGAAAAAGAACTTTATCTAAGAATACAGTTCAAAGGTTTACTGGTCTATAAAAATGGGATTTGAACCCCAAAGAATAAGCAATATTATTGTATCTACTAAATGTATCTTTTATGAATGCTAATAACATATTGGTGATTAATATCATTGTAAAATATATGTATTAACACTATGACGAATTATGAATACTCCCTGATATGCTTTAAAGTCTGGCCAAACAGAGAAACGGGTTTTCTTCCAGACAGGATAGAAGGCAGCTATCAACTTGTCTCCAATGCAGTTAAGCACTATGGGAACAAAACAATGGAAGCCCTATTTACATAGCAATCATCAGGGGGATGGGAAGTCCACAGGCAAGGAAGACCAGCATGAGGTCACCCTGTGTCTGGTGACAAAACAGTGAGTTTGAGACGATATATAGAGAGAGCCATCATGGCAGCCATCACTGGACAGTCGTAAAGGGCCAGAGCTCTTGCAAGCTGAGAAAGATAGATCCTTAAACAAAAGGGGTTGAATTCTTTGGGAACTGAATACAGATGAAAAACCTGCTTAGGAAGATGACAAAAACCACACCTTGTATTTCTGTCAAAGGTCCGTATTACTTCTTTGAGGGTTCCAGGAGGGAGCTGGACACTCCAGGGCAAACAGTGTTGGGGAAGTTCGGGACTGGGAGTGTGTTGGAGTCACTTTGCAAGTAGTAACCCAGGTTGGTGGAGTCAAGGGTGGGCCTGTTGTGTTGTAGGTAGGCTGCTGGGGTCAGAGTGTTGGACCAGAGCTACTTAGCACACAGACCCTCAGGGAACTACATGTTTTTCTGCCAGTTGTTGGTATCAGGCTGTGAGATCCAGCAGCAGAGCATTGAAGACCCCAGGTTTCAGAGCGGGTGGTGACACAATCTCTCACTGGTCTGGATTGAACCGCAAAATGTCACAACAGATGTGACTCATTACACTGGTCTCTGAGGAGAAGGGAAGTGGGAGACAGAGTCAGAGAAGGCCTAATGGGGAGAATCCTAGAAACTGCTAAAGCCTGGGAAACAGGCTTAGGAAGAGACCAAGATTTATGTATATAATTTTTTTAATTGCCCTCTTGGTTAAGAAACCCAAGCCTCAATAACAGTGACTTTTTGACTCTTTTATTTAAAGGTGAGTTTACAATGAGCTACCAGTTTAACACATACCAAGACAATGGAGGTATAGTAGTTTCAGATATTTGCAAATGCTAACACCCGCTGATCTTTATTTGCACATCAGATATCACAGTGTGTAATATAAAACCTATAAAAGAACATCCTCTAATAAAGTGGGGAGCTGAGATTCAGGATTCCTAGTCAGGATTCTTGACTATCATCAACTCTGTGACCCTGAACCATGCAACAATTTTCTCTCTCTTCCTCAGTTTATCAATCTCTAAAATGGGTACAATAACACCTAGGGCGCAGAGTGTTGTGAAGCTGAATATTTAATGCCTGTGAAGCATTCTGAGAACATTGAAAGGTAATACGACTTTGAACTTGTGTAAAGTTCAAAGTAGTATTACCAAGAACCTTGAAAGACATAATATAGTATATGCCATTATTTCTAAGGAGAATAATTTGTTTTGGAGAATCATTTCATTTAAAAAAAATGATTTCACTGGAGAGATATAATAGTATTTTCTGAGACTGTCCTTCATGGAGTTGATCATTTCAGGATAATTTGTGACGTAATGGTCTTTGACATCTCTGGAAACTTATTACCAGCTTATAAAAGAATGAGACGTAAACCCCAGGAAAATGGCTCCAGACAAACCTCACACTCAGACAATGATAAAAGTCTCTGATTTTTCCATAGTTCACTGAGTAACCAGATAGAGGATCATATTCTTCCAATAGTTTTATTCCTTTTTAAAAACAATTTTTAGGTTTGAGCAAACACAAAAGTATTTCATATGTAGAAATGGATAATATTTTGGTCATCCTTGCAAAATATTTGTACCAGCCACTCCAAGCCAGTAAATCTGTTTGAAGGTCATAAACCTTAGAAACGTTTTTAACATAAAAGGGAATGCAGATATTTATGAAAAACTGAAAATAAATGACATTTATGTACTGTAACCCAAATTCATCCCTGGTGTAACTCTTCAAGCTGGGTTGAGTATGACCCTATGTTTACTGAATTTGCACCTCTATATTTAATACAAGTATAACATATCTTTTGAGCTCTGGACACTCCAAAACCAATAAAATCAGAAAGGATTAAATGAAAGTTTTGGTTTATGTCTTCAGAGTAAATGAATTTGGATAAAGAATAACATATAATCAACCAGTGTGACTTTAAAAATGAATAATTACCACAGAATAATAATGGGTAGCTGTGCCGTGGAGAATGAGAATGTCTGCTATTGTTTATAAATATCATATGGTCCTCAGTTTACTTGTGTGGTAAGATCCTCCCTGGCTATATAGAGTTAACTAAAAGAAGGCTGTAAGGAGGAAATCATTGGGAAACAAAATAATGACCAAGACAAGGGAGTCTTGCCCTGTAACTGTGACAGTTACACTTAATAGAGAGTATTAATTCTCATATACACTACCTTTCTCTATTAATTCACTCTTCTACATGTGCTTGGCCCAAGAGATCAGTATTGAAATAAACCTGTGGAATTCCAAGAGTTGTGGCAGAATTCTGTCATTTTCAGTAATTTTAAATACCCTCTCTGCTCTCACCCAGTGAGCCAACAATACATCTAATTCCACATCAGACTTGACACTTTGGCTGCCCCTGTAAAAGAAAACACTCTCCTTTTACAGTTGGCTGCCTTGAGACCATTCCATTCTTCTGTTTCATTTCCGACTGCATACAGAACAGGATCAAGTTAACGAAGAGGATCAACACATTTGTCTGTACTTCCAGAGGTAAACGAATAAATTGCAGCAAATAATGTATTTGATGAATGAATTTCTCTGTGCTTTCTGTTTGCAAATTGAAAAGAGTTTGCTATTTTTGCATTTGGAATTATTTGCAAGATAATGTTGTTGACTAGTTTTTGCTCAGCAGATCACTGGTATCTATTTGTTTTAAGCTTTGAATAATGAGGTGGTCTTGGTTAGTTCTGAGGGCACACATAGATCACATGGTATAATTATGTTCCTGATTGGATGACCAGCTCTCTGAGTATCTGTTGCAAACACTCAAATTGCAAATTCCATTGTGAATACTTGTGGAAGGTGTAATCAAGGTATTCAACAAGATCCCAAAGAACCTCTTTCCCCACTCCCACCCCCAAATCAGCCAACTTTCTGCAAAACAGCATTGCCATAGGCCCCCCATCTTAACCTGACTTCTCCCCTATCATCATCAACATCCTTGCTGACTCCCCTTGACCATTTATCCCTTCATTTTCCTTATATCCTCCCACCCCCACTCCGTCGTTTGCCATATTTAAGGGATAATCATTGGGGATACTGAAGGTGATATAGGAGAGAGAAAAGGAGGGTCTGTGTGGAAGGGCTGTTCATCTTGAACAGCCAATGTGCAGCCTTAATTCTGACCACAGATATAATACACGTTAGCAGACAGATATGCAGATTTAATATTTGCAATTTCCACACAAAAATTAATGCCAAATTTATTACATTAACATGGATTATCCATTTACCCTTTTCTCACCCATTGCAAAAAAAAAAATAATTCTCGCAGTCTTACACCGAAAGACAACTATGTACATGGCAATTTATGAAGACACACCAACTCTATTTAATCATCAATACACATACACAAAAACTAGCCAGTCCACAATCAGAGTCAAGAGTACCAGTAGTTGTACAGTATGAGCGTGGGAGACTTGTGGGCTGTGGGTGTTGTACGAGAAGCAGCTGTGGTTGCAAAGGGGAAGAGATGACTAGCGAACATGAGGTGTTCGATGACACAATTGTTTATTTCTTTGCTTTTTATGGTTTGTGTTGGTGGCATATATAGTCTAGCAACCATAAAGTGTCTGCCTGTGTATGGAGAAATATAGCTAATATCTGTAGCTATGACTACACACAGGCACACACACACACACAAAAGTCTCCGGGGGGGGTAAAACCATTCAAACTATATACAGTAGAACCTCCAAGTTAAGAACAGCTCAGGAATGGAGTTTGTTCATAACTCTAAAATGTTTGTAACTATGAACAAAATGTTATGGTGGTTCTTTCAAAAGTTTATAATTGACTTAACACAGCTTTGAAGCTTTACTATGTGGAAGAAAAATATTGTTTTTAACCATCTTAATTTAAACAAAATAAGCACAGAAACAGTTTCCTTACCTTGTCAAATCTTTATTTTATAAACGTTCCCTTTATTTTTTAGATTACATTTAATCCACTACTGTACTGTATATGTTTTTTTGTTTCTTTTTTCTGACTTTGATTGGGTACTTCCTCTTCCAAATGAGATGTGTGGTTGACTGGTCAGTTTGTAACTCTGGTGTTCGTACCTCTGAGGTTCTAGTATATCCCAAAACACTTTACAATTAGTTTTACTCTTTAATTTAAACTAAAGGGTGTTGTCAAAGTGGGATGACTTGAAAAAAATGAGATTTCAGAGTTTCTTGAAACAGACTTCACAAAATCTTGAATCTCAAGACTGGGGATTTTGAAAACTTCCTCTTAAAACAGCAAATCCGAGTGACAGGCTTGGACTAGTTGTACATCTAGATTTGTTCCCCAAGTGTGGACACTAATCTTTAATCAAAAGTGGTGAAATATTTGGTAGTTTCAAAAAGCTGGGACAATCTGAATGATCCATATACCAAGAAAGTGGTATTTTAAATATCTTTTAAAGGTGCAGCAATATTTCCTTTCAGTTGCAAGAGTTTTTTCAAAGAATCATAGAAAGGACAGGTAGGACTGGAAGGGACTTCGAGAAGCCATCAAGTCTAGCTCCCTGCACCAAGCCAGCCAAGGGGTTTGTCTAATCTTTTCTTAAAAACCTCCAATGACCAGAATTCTACAACCTCTCTTGGAAGCCTCTTCCAGAGCTTAACTACACTTGTGGACAGAAAGTTTTTTTTACTGGTGTCTAACCTAAATGTCTTTGGTTGCAGATTTAAGCCCATTACTTGTCCTGGCTTCAGCAGGCCTGGAGAACAATCGATCATCATCCTCTTTTAAAGCCATTCATATATCTGAAGACTTTTATCAGGTCTCCCCTGTTTTCTTTTCTCAAACACTGCTTTAAAATTAATCACAGCCTGGGGGAGTCTCTCCTCCAGGAAATCTGCATTCCCACCTCCACCCGCAGGGATCTCTTCCTACCCTGCTTTGAAAAAGGAGGAATTCAAGGCCTCCCCCTACCCTATCTAGATGCTAGATCCCCTTTTCCTTTCCCCAACCTACCCATGGCCCCTAACTTCTGCCTCTAAATAAAGTAGGAGTTCCTTCTTTCCTTCCCCCATCCCAAAATTAGGGGGCTCTCTTCTCTCCTCCTATTGTCCCTCTCCCCCCCTTTTAGGGGTGAAACCCCCTGCCCCTCTATCGCCGCTCGGGAGTCCCCCAGGATTAGGGGGTCCCCTCGTTCCCCACTGCAGGGGAATGAGGGGGATCGGCTCCCGAGGCAGGGTGGGGTTGGCAGAGGCCCGCCAAGCCCCGGGGTTGCTCGGGGGCCGGCCGGGTAGGCGACTGAACCCTGCCCCCTGCCCTCTGACCGCCGAGGAGGGCGCCGCCGCCGCCGCCGCCGCCGCAGCGGAAAGGCGGAAGCGGCAGCAGGCCCAGCGCGGCGCAGACCGTGAGGACGGGGAGCGAGCGCCAGCGCGCCGCGAGTCGCCGGGCTCGGTCGTCCGCCGCCGGGGAGCCCAGCCTGGTGTCGCCGCGCTCCAGGAGCCGCCCCCCTCCGCAGCGGGCGGGCTGGGGACTGAAGTGCCGAGGCCGTAAGGGGCCGCGCGTGGGCTGGGAGCGGGGGGAGGCCGGCGAGAGCGGGGGCAGAGCTTCACAGACCGGGGGCAGGAGGGGCGAGCCCCAGAGCTCCCCAGACGCGGGGAGGGCCCCAGGGCTTTCCTCATCGGGGGTGGGGAGCACTGAGTGGGGGACCCCAGGGCTTCCCAGTCCCAAGCGGGGCATGGTGGTGGAGCGCTGCTGAAGGGAACCCCGAGCTCCCCACGCAGGGATGGTCTCAGAAGGGGGGCATGGGGTTAAGGGGGGACTAGGGTGTATTTATCACTAGGGGGTGTTGTGGGTGAGAAGAGCTGCAGGCTAGATTTGGTTACAGACCTTGAACCTCCATTTCTTCACCCACCTCACCCTCTTCCCCCTTCCCTTTGCAAAAGAGGGACATTAGACCACTCTGCAGGGGATGGGACATTTTGTTCAAGTTCAGGATTATCATGGAAGGATTTGGGAGTTGGTTTTGTTGTTGGTTTTTTATGGTGTGAGGGGAGAAACTGAGTAAAGAACGAGTTGATTGGATAATTGCTGTGGAAGAAGAACATAATATTTGAGAATTTTGTTTCAAAAATGAGTAATAGCGCTAAAGGTGTTACTTCTTTGGAGGGAAAAATTTAAGCAATGATTAGTCTCTCCCTCTCTGTCAAAAACCAAAACCCACATAACCAAACAAAGAAGCGTTCAGAGAAAAAACACTGAGACTTTCACAGATATCCTTATTTTAAGTGCGCTTAGGCAGTAACTAGAAGATTGACAGACTTTATTTTCTTGGTGCTACTACTGAACCCTTCAAGGATGATGTTGGCAGAGCAAGCCCAGAAGTGGTTCCCAACCCACGTGCAAGTTACAGTTCTCCAAGCCAAAGATCTGAAGCCAAAAGGCAAAAATGGCACAAATGATACCTACACTATTATACAACTGGGCAAGGAAAAATACTCCACCTCGGTAGCTGAGAAGACCCTAGAGCCGGTCTGGAAAGAAGAGGCCTCATTTGAGCTCCCTGGATTATTAATGCAGGGGAATCCAGAGAAATACATCCTCTACTTGATTGTCATGCACAGGTCGCTGGTGGGGCTGGATAAGTTTTTGGGACAGGTGGCAATAAATCTAAATGATATATTTGAGGACAAGCAACGAAGGAAAACAGAGTAAGTCTTGTTTTGTATTCTAGTTGTTGTGTTTTTGAGAAGCCTTAAAGTAAAATTAACTAAAATTAATAGGTATATAAGATTATTTTGTTAATGTATCATAAGCCTCTGTCCTACAATGAGCTCTTCAAGAGCTTATCCTTATTGAAGTCAGTAGGATTTCCTGTGATCACATGGGCCCACCTGGACAGAGTGGGACCATACATAATAAAATTGTCTGCAGTTTTTAAATATATTAATTTTTAACATCATCTTACATTCTATTTTTAAAAATTTTTCATACTACTCAGTTGTACAACCACTTTCAACTTGTGGCACATGGTTTGGGCTATATTTCTGACTGAGGAAGTCCTTAAACTCAAGCATATGTGTAGCATCAACCTAATGTAGAGTTCAGGCTTCATATTTTGCAAAACTATGTGACTCTAAATTTCCCACATTTATTATTTAGTGGTGAATGAACTTTGACTAAATTAAGGTTTACACAGCTGTACTGTGCTTTTTCTGATTTTGATTAGCATTTTAGGCATTGATTCTGCAAAATGTTTTGCACTGCAAGCCCATGCAGAGAAGCTTGTACGGTAGGGTTTGGATCTTAGCAACAAACTGGAGTTGGTCTATTCATATTAGTCCAGTTCCTAGAAGTTTCCTCTATTGCAGTAGCCTTCAGTGGCATCCAAATAAAACTGTAATTAATCAACACATTCTGCAACTAGAACTCAAAGAAAATAATGTAAAAGGTGTATAAATATAATTTTGTACAGTAAATGTACTATATATTTAAAGATTGAGTATCCTAGGCCCTGGTAAACACCACCCTTTTTGTACTAATCTAGCTTTTTTGATTAGGGTGTAGGTGGGTTTTGTTTGTTTGTTTGTTTCTTTAACTGAATTAGTACAACCCCTAGTGTGGACCCAATTCTATTGGTACAGTGTGGCTTATTTTTCTGAATATATGGGAATAAGTTGTACTGGTGTAAGTACTTTTGTACTGGTATGACTATATCATGCTAGAGGTCATATAACTTTAACTGTACCAGTCCCAAATCAGTATAGTTAAATCAGTATAAAAATGGCATGAACAAGCCATAAGTTAGGTGTGTAACTATTTTTTCTTTAACCATCTAAAGCCCCAGTTATGCAATTAAGAATCAGAGGGGAGCCGTGGTAGTCTGGATCTGCAAAAGCGACAGAGTCCTGTGTACCTTATACACTAACAAACGTATTGGAGCATAAGCTTTTGTGGGCTAATACCCACTTCATTGGATGCAGTTATGCCATTAACTCTGCATGTGTGTAGATCAAGGGTCAGCAACCTTTCAGAAGTGGTGTGCCGAGTCTTTATTTGGTTACTCTAATTTATGGTTCTGTGTGCCCGTAATACATTTTAACATTTTTAAAAGGTCTCTTTCCATAAGTCTATAATATATAACTAAACTATTCTTGTATGTAAAGTAAATAAGGCTTTTAAAATGTTTAAGAAGCTTCAATTAAAATTAAATTAAAATTCAGAGCTCTCTCCCCTCCCCTGACTGGTGACCAGACTCGGGCAGCGTGAGTGCCACTGAAAATCAGCTTGTGTGCCTCCTTTGGCGCTTGTGCCATAGGTTGCCTCCCCCGGTGTAGATGCCTGCTCAGACTGTCAGTTGCAGGATCATGGCGTAGGTTAGTTTTTAAACGTATTGTCTTTTCAAAGGCAGGCCAAAAGAATTGCAACCGTTCCACTGAAATAGATGCTAACACATATAACCTTAATGGTGTGCTAATTTCTATTTCAGTATGATTCAAACATGTTTCACTGTTTTTTCAAAATTAGTTGTTAAGTGTTATTAAATGTTCTATAATTAGAAGTGATGATTAAACCCTGTGCCTCAAACACTTAATCACACGTGTACCTTTAAGGATGTGATTAGTCCCATTGAAAACCAAAAAAAAAATGAAATGAAAGACAGTAAAACAAGACAACAGTAAATACAAAACTTGATTTAAGTAAATCAAAGTGTATATACATGTTCATAAAGTGAAAAAGGTAAAATGAGATGCATATAAAGTAATCAGGACTTATTGTGAAAAGTCACTCCTTCCATTTAGGGCAATGCAATTGTTTTGCACAGTCGAATTATAGCACTTTCACATCTCTTTTATAATCTAACTGAAAGTAATGGTGGAACTGTAGTATTGCAAAATTATTCCCGGAAAATGCAATCAACTTGATTTCCAGTATTGTATGCACTGAACTAATAAGATCCTTGTGACAACTGAATGAACATTCAAGATGCTTCTTTTTTTGTGCATTTATGGGTAGCACCAGTTTACATATGTTCTGTATATTTATTGCTCTTATTTTCATGTGTGAGAAGAAGCCCCCATCCTGCATAATGTAACATGCAAGAGAATGGTGCATTGTTTCAGAGTCCTTTTGAAGCTGGGGGATCCACAAAGCTGCAACTAAATAAATATAAAAAAAAATATGGAGATATACCTATTTCATAGAACTGGAAAGACCTTGAAAGGTCGTCAAGTCCAATCCTCTGCCTACACTAACAGAACCAAGTACTCTTCCCCTGACAGATATTTGTTTTTTTTTATTTTGCCCTGGATCCCTGAGTGGCCCCCTCAAGGATTGAACTCACAACCGTGGGCTTAGGCACGCCAATGCTCAAACCACTGAGCTATTGCTCCCCTGCAAGCTACAGCTTTAGGATTGGGGCCTAAGGGTAAATTTTCAAAAGCAACTATGAACTATTTTCGGAAGTGACATAGGGCCAGATTTTTAAAGATATTTACGTGGCTAAAGATGCAGAAACGTACCTGCTGAGATTGTCAAAAATGCCTACTAGGCACGTTTCTTCATTTTTAGGTGCCTACATATTTTGAATCATTTGGCTCTAAGACTCGTTTGAAAATTGGGCTTAGGCTCCTAATCCACTCAGGTGGTTTTGCAGATTTTACTGTGTGTACATACGTATCTGAATGTATACATGTCAGCATTATTTCCCATTACTGTTAACTGGAGATCCAGGCATGTGTGTTGAGAGGAGAACAAACCTTCAGGTAGATGTACGCCAAGGCAGGCTCTCTATCAAAGCAAAATAATTTTGAGCATTCTTTTTAATTCTGGTTTGTTTATTATGATTATTAAAGACTTTTTTTTAGGTATAACATCCTGTTAACCTCAAATTGGCAGTTAAAATAAATACAGTGTTCACAGGTATGAGCATTAACTGGTTGAGTCAGTGAAAGATGAGGATGCGTAACACATCTCAGGATAGGTCTGTTGTTCTTGAGCACAAAAAATTCTGATGGTTCAATGCTATTTTGATTGTTTCAAAAGCACTAATTGAGTTTATTAAACTCTGATTCTGCTTTCAGGTATGTTGAACGGGCTTGTGGTATTATTACATTGAGAGTATTTTCTTATGTTGATGTAGTGTTAACATTTCTTGCTTTGTTTAGAGATAAATGAGATCCAGTTATTTGACTGTGTCTTTACTGGTAATATTTCTACCTTTTGATATATTTAATAGCTTCCTCTTTCCAATGCAGCTGTGCATATGGTGTTATAAGAGACAGACTCAAGAGTCACTAGAGTATTACAAAAAAGATATTTAATATTCTGCACAATGCTGAACCTTGTCAGCAATTCCCAAGTGCTTTATAGAAATAGGTATGAGAAGTGAAGGCTACCAGCTGATTTTGAATTCCTAGGAACACTGCGGGGTGTATGACATACAGTTTTGTTTGTTAGTATATTTACAAGTTCATTGCAGCTTCAGGAACACGACAGGAAAAAAGTAGTCTTTTTCATTTAGATTTTTTATCTGCTACTCAGAAAAAATGTGATTTAAAACAAAATATTCTGAGCAATAAAGTTTTCAAGCAGAGGCATGGTGAGAGGACTTACACATCTTGTATTGTCATGATTTTTTTTTTCTGGCACAAGACTTAAGAAAATAAAGCACGTTTGTTTTTGCCATCAAGTTATAATAATCTTTACATGCCATTATGCAACATCTTTACTCATTCTTTTAGTAATTGATAATTTTTCACATTCATAAAAATGAAAGTTGTTGGAATGCCTAAGTCTTGGTTGTGACTCAAGCAGTCGCTTTCCAAACTTCTCCTTGACACCTCAGCCAATGATCACCCCAGTTCCAATTCTTTCTTTGTCTTGATGAGAATGTGCTAGTTATGCTGCGGTGATCTTGTAATTTGCGTTTTTGTCTGTGTAGAATTACACTGGATCATCAGACTCATGTCATGTGATACATTTGAATGCAAATTTCTAGAGATGAAAAACTAGTGTGTTGATCCACTCTGGTAGCCAAGCAGAATATGCTCTGTTTTTTAGTGTTCCAAAATCTTGGGAAATACTCAGATTTATTTAAAGGATATCTCTAGACTAGGTCTTTAAAGGTTACTTTAAGATTTCTGTGCAATATCCTCATAAAAGAAGCTGTTTTAGCAAGTATGGTAATTATGCCTAGAGCCCTGCAAATCCACGGATATCTACTTCATATCCGCGAACCATTTTTGCAGCTAGTGAATCAGATGCAGATACACCTGCACAGGGCTGTAGCCACCAGCAGCGCCTGGCCCGCAGTGTCCAGCCCAGGGTGTGGTGCAGCGCGCTCGGGACCAGCAGCTAGTGGCTGGGGCTGGGTGGCAGGTTGGAGTCGGTGCTGTCCAGCACTCGCTTGCCATGCCACTTCCTGTCCAGCAGCTTAGGCCCCTTGGGTAGCACCAGTGTCCCCACTACGGTCCAGCCCAACAGCACTGGCCATGCCTTCTCCTGGACAGTAGAGCCTGCCGCTGGCCAAAGGGATTGGAGCAGGCGGGACCCCGGCACCCCACCCCACTGGAACGCACCACGCTTTGCTGCTGTCGTGTGCCATCGCTCGCGAGCCCCTGGGAGCAGCACATGATATAATGCCCTTTCCTCCCAACCCCCACCCCACAGTGCCCCTTATCCTCAAGACCCTGCCCTCTCTCTGACTCTTACTTCCAGTCCACCCCCCTCACTCAATTCCTTTCCCCCACCCGCTGTTACTAGCCCTTGTGAGAACGCTTGCAGATGCGGGTGCGAATACAGGTAAAAGATGGCTAATGGATCATTATATAAACCAAGATTTAATTGCAGCTTTTTTGTCTGTTACTGCAAAGTAAATGCATCCCTGTTGCCACTGCAGTCTGTATTTAATATCTGGGTGTGTATGTTTCTATATGTTAAAATACATATTTGTACATACATCTGCTTATCGGTCCCTTCTGCCCACAGGCTTCTGGCCTCCTGACAAGCATAACGTGATAAAATATAAGACAATATAAATTACTGAATCAGCATGAACACAATGATCTCCAATAACTGACTCTTTTAAATAATTTGCTACGACATTTTTATAGTAGTTGTTTACATTTCTGTGTTTTCTCTTATTCTCATGTGCTGTACCTTAAATTAAATAGTGTTATACAAGAATGGTTTTCCATTAACTTTGACTTCTGGTGTCACTCATCTGTTTGCATCCTCTTCATTATTATTGTCTTCTAACCATTTATTATCAATTGCTTTACTACTTTTCCTAGTGAAGTGATCTATTCACATCCAGCTATGCTTTGAGATGCAACACTTGTCTGAAGTATTACAACTAGAGCTTTTCTTTGTGACACTTTTTCTTACATGTTGAAATTTGTTACTGAGGATTTCTTTAATCTCCCTTTTGTCACCTAACCTTGAAAAATTCTTTGTAGGTACTAATGACAAAAGCGAAAAGTATGTAGTTTTTCTCTTGGCTGTTTATTTAATACACAAAAAGGACCCTATCCTAGGTTCCAGAGACCTTTGCCATCAATTAAAATAATGTAAGAGAGTCGCCAGCATGTTCTACTCATCCCAACCTCCTTCCCCCCTGAAAATAACCAAAGCTTAAATCAATCCTATCAATACATCCCCTTATCACAAACACCTGTCCTTTATTGGGCCCATGTGCTCGTGTATCCTCAAAATCCTGTTTAAAAGATTTTGCTGCATGCTCTGAATGTCTTCTTGACAGATTCAGGCTATTTTAAACCATTGGTTCTCCAAAAGTTATGGCTAATTAAGGTTACTGTCTAGCTGGCATTGCCCTCTTTTTTCATTGAGGGTGCTGCACTGTGGGCTGTGGAAGTATTCCTCCCTCTCATGGCATCTCTTGAAATCACATATTTTTATAAAATGACTCAATTACAAGTAATAAGTCAAACATTCTGTGCTAGCCTCAATGTTCAAGTTGATTTTAGTTGTAACATGTTGTAGTTATCAGTATTTAAGTTACAAAGGCATAGTTGGTGGTAGGAAGGCCCGCCTCTGAAAGAAACAGTCATAATATTCTGGTCAGATAAAGATGAAAAGCTGCTTTCCCAGATTGCTGTGTGATAATTTCACAGGAACTGAAGATCCAGTAATATCCCCTGAATGAAAACTTCAGTAACCAAATGGGAACATGCACTCTGAATGAGGGAGATAGATGTAATTTTGGCCATATCTATTGGTTGTCTAACCTTTGATTCATCACTTGTCACACACTCATGTGGATTGAACTTCATTCAGAATTCAATTTCATCACACATTAGAGGTTTGTTTACACACAAATTGAATCTGAAATAACTTATCTTTATTTAAATTCACAACTTTATTTACTTTGATTCCAAAATAAGAGTGTCCATGTATAGTCTTTGCTGAAATAAGTAATGGTGTGAGTTAAAGCCAATTTAGTTAGTTTGATTCCAGTTGGTGTATAGACAAGCCCATTATAAGATATCTTAGTACACCTACTTCCATTCATTTTGTGGTGACATATCACATTACTATTGTATAATTTTATTTTTTTTAACTCTGTATCACATCTTAAATTAGTTTACAGAAAAGAATGCTTGTTTTCCAGTCCTTGTTTACATCTTTCTTAATGATATCTTAGATTTTATTTTAATAAATAATGAATCAATTTTCCCCTCATTTCCCTCCCTATCCAGTACAATCTATACCAAGGGTGAGCAAACTTTTTGGCCCCAGGGCCACATCAGGGTGCAAAACTGTATGGAGGGCCGGGTAGGGAAGGGTGTGCCTACCCAAACAGCCTGGACCCCGCTCCTATCCGCCCTGTGACTGCCTTCCTCAGAACTCCTGACCCATCCAAACCCTTGTTCCCTGACCGCCATCTCTCAGGACCCCACCCCCAAAACTGCCCCTCCTGGGATCCCACTCCCCATCCAACTTCCCCCCCGACTGCCACCTCCCGTGACTTACCCCCCCTTGACAAGCCCCCTGGGACTCCCATGCCTATCCAACTGCCCCCTGTCCTCTGACCATCACCCCCAGAACCTCCACCCCATCCAACTGCCCCGGAACCCCCTGGCCCTTATCCAACACACACACTAGCCCATTACCTTGCAGCTCAGAGCAGCAGGAGCTTGCAGCCTTACTGCCTGACCAGAGGCCAGTCGCGCTGCTTGTGCAGCAGTGTGGCTCCAGAGGAGCGGACGGGGGCTAGCCTCCCTGGCCAGGACGATCCCATGGGCCATAGTTTGCCCACCTCTGATCTATACTTTGGTTCTTTCCTTAATTTTACCATTTATCAGCTTTTGATTTGATGCAATCTATATTGTTGATACAGTGTCTGATCATCTTTCCAGGAAAACAGCCCTCTATGTTTTTTCTAATTAAATTTAGTACTAGTGAAAAAAGGTTGAATTTACACTTGTGGACACTGAAGCTCTCTTTCTACCCATAGATCAGATAGTTGTGGTTTATCTCACTAGTCAGGTTGTGTGAAGAAATGTTCAGTTTACCTAAACCCGAATCTTGAAGGGACTAATCTAAATGGAAAAATTAGTTATTCCCAATGCCGATTCAGTCCATGGAATACTTTAAATCTTGGCTGATCATTTCCTCAAGAACACCAAAGATTTCAAATTTTGTTTTCTTACAAGAAACTGTGGTTATCCCAATTTTCAGGCTATGGTCTCCTTCTCTCAAGTAAATTGAAATACTGTTGCAGCTGTGATTTTCTAAGACATTCTTTGTATTCTGCTTGTTCTCTCTTGGAGTATTACCATAGGGAGTGTTATTTTTACTCCCTTGATTTTAGCATGTCTCACTCACTGGTTGTTAGGTTTTAGTTTCGCCTTCACTTTAATATAAATTAAAATGTCCCTTCCAGCACCTGTCTAAGTTAGAATTGAGACAGTAAACATTTATTTCAAATATATGTGAAAATTCTAATACCTGATGGATAATGCCCATGTAGCTTTATCCTCATACACAAGATTTGGAAACACTGTGATTTGTAAATGGTTCCCTTATAAGCAGTGGACTGATGGGACTGTTCACTGGTATCTGGATTAGGTCCAAAAATAGATTTTGCTCTGGGACAGGTGTGTGCGTGTGTACATGGGTTTGCTTTCATTACGTTCACTGAAGAAAACCCAATTTCTACCACTCCAGTATTGCAAGACAGTGAGGATTACCGACGAGCAATTTATCTTGAAAGGCAGGTGGTCTAGTGGTTAAAAGATTTGTTAAACATGCATGTGCGCTGTCATATGTTCTGGATTCTGGTGGTATTTATAAGTAATTTTAGAGGCAACTACTGGTGTCAGGCACTCTCCTTTTTCCTCTTTGGTAAGTGGTCTAGCTGACCCCTTTTTTCTTTTTCTTTTTCCTTCTTTTTAATCACAAGGCCACTGTGTGGAATCAAAGCACTGAAACCACAGGAACAGTGCTCACTATGTCTGGGTGATCAGTACTCTTGAAAATCAATCAACTAATTTAGAAATCTAAATCCTGATTTAGGTAACTGACTTTAGATTCCTATTTTTAAAATCTCTGCCTAAATTTAAAATTAACTGAAAACAGAGAGGGAAAAGAGGAAGAACTTTGAGAAGTGTGGACACAATGGGGAAATCGCTCCATTGCTTCTCACATTTGGCAGTGGCAAGAAACAGAGATGGGGGAACAGCTTTCATTCTGAGCCACAGGTTGAATATGCTCATCAACGAAGTCTCAAGTTGCAGTGCGGGAGGTCTAGGTTGGATATTAGGAAACACTGTCTCACTAGTAGGGTGGTGAAGCACTGGAATGGGTTACCTAGGGAAGTGATTGACAAAGCCCTGGCTGGGATGATTTTGTTGATGTTGGTCCTGCTTTGAGCATGGGGTTGAACTAGATGACGTTCTGAGGTCTCTTCCAACCCTAATCTTGTATGATTCTGTGGCCCAATCCATCTCCCAGCGAAGTGATTAGAAAGTCTTCACAAGGAGTTGTATGAGACTATATGTGAGTAACAGACTTTGTGTTTGTAACAGAACATACATAGATTTTTTGACCCACCTATATTATTATTCAGATAATGAGCAGAATGTTTTAAACAATTCTCCTTTAACAGGAGACAGGATTAAATGTTGGAATTGGAAAGTTCTGTGGCATTTGGTAAGAGAGGGAGAGAGAGAAGACAGAGGAATCACAGTGACAGGAATATGACCTCTCGCCATGACTGGAAGAGAGACTAAGTATTGGTCACAAAAGATTTATTGGAAGCAGGATATGACGTGTGTGAAGTGAACAGTATCAAATATGAAAAAGTAAGTTGGAGAAACCAACAGAATCAGAAGAAAATGAAGAGATACTATAATAGAATCACAGTATATTTTCCTCCTCACCTTCCCAGTCTACTATTGCCAAGGTAAAGGAGTCTATGCTCCTGGTATTGTATTGTTTATTTACGTAGCATCGAGAGGGTCATTAAGAAGATTGCCTGATCAGTGGACCTTGGTTCCTCATTAATTACAGAATTCTTAAGTAATTTCTTTAGTGGTTAGTAAATAACTATGCTTGTTCAGACTAGATTTTTGGTTGTCTTGGGCTTCTAGGTAATAAGATTTTTCCTAGTTTCTCTTAAACCTTTGTGTGTCCTACTCTTTATGTTTCAAGACAGCTGCTGAAGTGTAGAAGAGCAATAAAAATAATAAATACCACCTTCAGAATCAAGGTAACCAAAAACTTGTGGGGGAGGAGTGAAAGCCCATGATCAGATTTCTCAGAAATGTATGAGAAAAGGAAACAAAAATTGTTTTGATGGGAGGCATAGTCGGAAGGGAAAGAGGAGTAGGAAAAAATAAGAGGATACAAGCATAGGTATCATCTTCAGAACTTTTGGTGAGGGCAAGAATTTCGAATCTGAAGCAGAAGGCAATAGGACTTCCCTGGAAGTTGAGCCTTGGTATGAGGTCTGTTTAAATAAGACTCTGTAAGAATGGATGTAATACTTGGTTATTAAATAGAAGTCCCTGTTCGTGCATGTTACTGGCCATTTTCCTAGTTTATGCACGCTTTCTAAGGAACAAACTCATGGCATCCTGTCAATTGCAACATTTATTGTGGTTAAAAGAATTGTAAGCAAAACCAAAATAGCAAGTTTTATAACCTTTTATAATACACGACAATATAAAAATTGGCAATAATGTAATAGAATTTAATAATTCAGGCCCAATATGCTACTATCTGAAAACAATTTTATTTTCCGAATCCTCTTCCTATTATGTACAGTGTTTCTCTGTTTGCTGCACACAATCTTGTACTTTAAATACAATTCTAATAAGAAATATTCATTTTGTTTCAAAATTGATTGTTCAAGATGACCTCGTCCCAAGATTTATTATTACTAAGGTTTATTCTTATCAGTATTAGAAAAAAATTACATATTTGACTCTGAATACAAAATCAGAAATTGAGTCTGCTTCTCTCATTCTCTTATGAGCTGAAGCATATGGAAATTTCATTATAACTAAAATGTGAGATACAGTCTCCAGAGTTACTGGGACTTTTCAGCTTGGGAAAAAGGCGACTAAGAGGGGATGTGATAGAGGTCTATAAAATCATGAGTGGCATAGAGAAAGTAAATAAGGAAGTGTTATTCACTGCTTCTCATAATACAAGAACAAGGGGGCACCAAATGAAATTAATAGGTAGCTGCTTTAAAACAAAAACAAGAAAGTATTTTTTCATGCAACACACTGTCAGCCTCTGGAACTCTTTGCCAGACAGTGTTGTGAAGGCCAGTACTATAATGAGGTTAAAAAAGGAGCTAGATAGATTCATGGAAGATAGGTCCATCAATGACTATTAGCCAGGATGGGCAGGAATGGTGTCCCTCGCCTCTGTTTGCCAGAAGCTGGGATTGGGTGATAGTCCGTGGATCAACTGATGATAACCAGTCTGTTCATTCCCTTTGGGGCACCAGCCATTGGCCCCTGTCAGAGGACAGGATACTGGGCTTGATGGACCTTTGGTTTGACCCAGTCTGGCCGTTCTTATGTACCAAAATAAGCTTGTATTTGCCATAAAAATCGAATGTGTGTTTTTATACCAAGAACAAGAAAGGTCTGATCCTATAGTCATCACACTAGCAAAACTCGACTGAAGTCAATGAGAATTTTGCCTGAGTAAATAGTTCACGATCAGGCTCCATTGGCCTAGGCCTAGTCCTGCACTAGTGGATCAATGGGAACCTTGCTGTTGGCTTCAGTGGGTGCAGGACAAGCACCATATGTTCTTTTGTTTTTTTTCAAGGGACTTTTTCCTTTGTGTTTTCATTTTTTGCAGCTGAACTAGTGTTTTTGGTGTGAAGTTCTTTGAAGTCTTTGAATGCAAGTTGTGCATACGCCGAAGGCAACATGCAGGTTGTAAATGTTCTGTAATAAAAGTCCTTCAGGCTTTTATGAATTTCAGAATAGTTTGCTAATAACAGGTGATACCGACAGTGACACACATTAGTTAACTTGTGATAATGATTTCAGTCGTTGGCTTACATTAAACAGTAAAAGATTTGCGCACACAGATATACAAACATTTCTGTTTTGAAACCTTAAATGTGTGTTTTGACATTGTTACAAAACAAGTTAATAAACATCAGATATCAGTTTAAAATTACAGTAATGTTCTGATCTCTGAATGAAACATATGCACATTCAAGAATATCCTTGCAAGAATATTGTCAAATATATAATAATCCTGTCTGAGATTAATTGAGGAAGAAAATGCTTAATTACTGCTGAGATTGGCCTTCTTAAGTCAATTTTTCCAAATTTAAAATTTGTATAATTTTTTAGCTCCCGATCTTTCTTGCCAGAATTTACTTTTCCCCTTTTAGAGTGCTCTGACAGACCCACAATCCCACATGAAATTTTGGCCCATCCAGTAAATGGTGTAGAAGCTGGAGCTTTCACTGCTTCAGCTTATCTTATCTGAGAAGCTGGATCTGCTTTCATTAATAATGTACAATTTAAGTCCAGTGATAGACTACAAAGGTTGTGTATGGTGTTTGTGTGTGGATTTTTTCATTTGTTTATGTTTTTGTTTAAATACAGACAGTGGAACGTAGAGTCTGAGTAAGCTTTCTTTTAAAGGGCATTGTGGAGTTGGTTTTTCACTTTATGCTACTTTATGATGTATACAGGTCAGGTATGTGTGTGTGTATTTTCTGTTCTTAACATTAGAACTTTAGGTTTTGTCTGTCTTGTTTTCTGTTAGAGTCAGATGAACTAGTTAGGTTTGTGGCATTACTGATACCAAAGAGGGTGAAGTCGGATTAACTGAACAGAGAAATATTTTTCTTCACTGTTAACACATCTTTGTTTTTGTTTAACGTATATGCAAGTTAAATGCCTAACAATTAGAAGGAAGAGTATCCTTACTAGAGATGTAATTCCCCTACCCCGGGGGTGGCCAACCTGTGGCTCCAGAGCCACATGCGTCCCTTCAGAAGTTAATATGCGACTCCTTGTATAGGCATCGATTCTGGGGCTAGAGCTACCGGTGCCAACTTTCCAATGTGCCGGGAGGTGCTCATTGCTCAACCCCTGCCACAGACTCTGCCCCTGCCACAGGCCCCGCCCCCACTCCACTCCCTCCCGCCTCCACTCCCGAGCCTGCTATGCCCTTGCTCTTCCCCCTTATCCCCAGAGCCTTCTGCACATCACGAAACAGCCGATCAGGAGGTGCAGGAAGAGAGGGGAGGCACTGATTGGCAGTGCTGCCAGTGTGTGAGAGGCTCTGGGAGTCGGGGGGAGGGAGCTGATGGGTGACTGCTGACACATCACTGTGATTCTTTGGCAATGTACGTTGGTAAATTCTGACTCCTTCTCAGGCTCAGGTTGGCCACCTCTGCCCTGCTCCTTTAGTGAAGGGATGAAAAAAGTCTCAATCCTTTTATGCCTCTCAAGCCTTCAAATGTATACTTAGTAAAAATAGGGAAGACAAGACTTGATACTGGTAAGGTGTAAAACTTTTGGGCCTTCTTTATACATAATGAGGAAGAAAAGGGGAGAAAAAAACCAATGTCCCTTTTCCTTTTTATGTTTTCCTTGATGGGTTACCATTTGAAGGACATTCTCAACTCAAAATTCATATTTCTGGATCTGAAATCTTTTTATTTATTTAAGCCATCACTTGTTTAAAGAAAACAAACAAAAGCCCTGAAAGGGTATTGAACTATTTTTCTCTTGCTTTTCAGCCTATTTACTTTGAGTATTTGATAGTACGATGTGCATAATCATTTTCTGATCTGTGTTGATAGTGTCACTTCCTACTCTCCTGTTTTAACTTCATTACATCATGCTAATCTACTGTGGTGGGAATACATATGCATGTGTTTTTTTCCAGACAGTGCATAAGCTCTGGAGCTGCTGACGCATCACACTTTAGCCAGACACTGCCGCTGACTAACTCAGGGCTTGTCCATGCTGGCACTTTCCAGTGCTGCAACTTTCTTCTTCAGGGGAGTGAAAAAACACACCCCCTGAGTGCTGCAAGGTTCAGCGCTGTAGCGACTACACAAGCCACATTAAAGCGCTGCTATGGCAATGTTTTAATGTTGCCAGTGTAGACAAGCCCTTATTTTATATATACATTTTTATATATAAAATTGGTTTGTTAGGGAAATTGGATTGGTCTTGCAGGAACCAAGGTGTAACATCACCTCCTAGACTCAGATACTTGCCAGAGCCAAGTAAATGAGCAGCTGGGTGGGTGTCTGGGTGTTCACTTCCTTGGAACTTTTTAGTGAGCCATGGAGACAGCCTGTTTTCCTCATTCAAGCTTCACTCTCTTTTCTAGAATCAGAAAGGTAGCCGTGTTAGTCTGGAATTGCAGAAGTGACAAAGAGTCCTGTGGCATCTAAAAGACTAACTAAAGTATTAGAGCATAAGCTTTTGTGGGCTAATACCCACTTTGTCGGATGCAAGCAGTGGAAGTATTCAGGGGCAGGGATAAATAAGAGGCAAGGGTTAGGTTGGAGATAACAAGGTTAGTCCAATCAGGCTGAACCAGCTTGTTATCTCTAATCAGGGAGGATGAGGTCCTCCTCCTAGCGGCTAGTCTGCAGGTGTGAACACCGAGAGAAGAGAAGCTGCTTTTGTAGTTAGCTAGCCACTTGTAGTCTTTGTTCAATCCTCGATTGATGGTATCAAATTTGCAAATGAATTGCAGCTCTGCAGTTTCTCTTTGCAGTCTGGTTTTGAAGTTTTTTTGCTGCAAGATGCAAGTGTGTCCGGGAGGGAAGCTGGAGGCATGAAGTAGGCATAGCTGTTGGTAGGTTTTCGGTATAGGGTGGTGTTAATGTGGCCGTCATTAATTTGCACCGTGGTGTCTAGGAAGTGGACACCACGGTGCAAATTAATCACACCTCCAGACCAACCGCTAGAGGAGGACCTCATCTTCCCTGATTTGAGATAACAAGCTGGTTCAGCCTGATTGGACTAACCTTGTTATCTCCAACCTGGCCCTTGCCTCTTATTTATCTCTGCCCCTGAATACTTCCACTGCTTGCATCCAACAAAGTGGGTATTAGCCCACGAAAGCTTATGCTCTAATACTTCAGTTAGTCTTTTAGGTGCTACAGGACTCTTTGTCACTCTCTTTTCTGGTGCTAGAGAACAAAGCTTTCCCATACTCCCTTGATATCTTTCACATGGCTGTATGAGCAGTGAGAGCTGGAGGAAACCTCAAACCCTCTTAGGGCAAGGAGAAAGGGAAGAAGAGTTGTAGGAATGTTTTCTGCCTGTGCCTACCCCGCCTCTTTCAAGTCTGGGGACTCTGTGTGTGTCTTGGAGTCCCCCCAGAATCCTGCTCAGAACATGGGAAGTAGTGGTGGAGGAAACATGGGAGGAGATAATGACCCTCACTGAGTCCTGTGTACAGAGGGAGTAGGTATAGAATGGGGTAAGCAACCTATGGCATGGGTGCCAAAGGCAGCACGCGAGCTGATTTTCAGTGGCTTTCGCACTGCCAAAGTGCTGGCCACCAGTCTGTGAGGCTCTGCATTTTAATTTAATTTTAAATGAAGCTTAAACATTTTAAAAACCTTATTTACTTTACATACAATAGTTTAGTTATATATTATAGACTTATAAAAAGAGATCTAAAAACATTAGAATGTATTACTGGCACAAGAAACCTTAAATTAGAGTGAATAAATGAAGACTCGGCACACCATTTCTGAAAGGTCGCTGACCGCTGGTATAGAAAGTAGAGGGAGTCTTCACTCCACAGATGCCTCCTTGGGACTAGGGAGCAAAATGGAGTAGGAGTAGAGTATGCTTGGAGTCAGATGGGCCCTTTATTCCTTTGACCAGGGAGCATCACTGAGCTGGTTTTAGAGGTAAGGGGAAATGATGGGGGACCTCACTCCTCTGCCTCCTCCATGAAGGGGTGGGGAGTCAATATGGTTCCAAAGCCAGACAGGAAGGGGTAGTGTGTGTTGATGTTAGTGCTACGGTGACCAGCAAAGAGGAGGAGCAAGTCCTTCATTGTGGGGGCATACCTAAGTAGGGCCTGATTACTCTGCTATTTGTGCTCTTGCAACTACTGTTAACGGCAGTTGGAGATGAACTTGTGTAACTGATGGGATGTTTGGCCCTGAATTATTAAAGGTCCCAAAGGCAGTCTGTGAGCACTCCTCAGCAGAAGAGGAAAAACTATTTACTGGCATATAAACTTAAGCAAAACGAGTTTTGGGTGAAACACTTGGCACATTATTATGTACATTATTTACAAATAAAGGCTATTTTTGAAAAGTTGACAATGTTCTTTTGAATGGCAAAATACAAATGATTTGGCTGTTTAATGATAGATGCCAAATTCAGCCTTGTTAAGCAGATTCAGCTCTTCAGTGGAGTTTAGTACACTTGCACCAAGTCTGACTTCTCACTAGTCTCACATTCCAAGTGTCAAAGTAATTTTTTAAAGCTTTCTTTTCAAGAATTCATATTGAAAAAATATACATTTGTTCAATTTACTACATAGAAAATCTTAACCAAAAATTCCATGAATACAAATTTTCATAGCACTGGTGTTCAGTTTGCAATATCAAGTTCATTTTAACTTGTAAATCACATGCAGCTTTACGACCAGTATTCATAATGAAACATATCTCAACTTGCTCTCTCTCTCTCACTTTCTACCTCTTTCCCCCCTTCCCCTTTTCTCTTTTAAGATGGTTTAGTCTAGAGTCCAAACAAGGGAAAAGAACTAAAGACAGAGGAGAAATAAAGGTCAATATTCAGTTTATGAGGAATAATATGACAGCAAGCATGTTTGATCTGTCAATGAAGGACAAAACAAAATCTCCCTTTGCTAAACTGAAAGACAAAATGAAGGGTCGAAAGAATGATGGGACACTTTCGGATACATCCTCTGCAATCATTCTGAGTACTCATATACCTGATGCAAACGTTGACGTGTCCAGTAATGAAATGCAAATAAAATCAAAACCAAAAAAACCTTTCCTTTTGGGACCTCAGCGATTATCTTCAGCTCATTCAATGTCTGATTTAACTGGATCACATGTGTCTTCAGAAAAAATGAAGTCCAGCACAGTTGGCCATACACATCTTTTCAGAAGTCAATTAGAATCTTTTGGTTCTTTCGATGAAAGTGGTAAGTAAAACATGTTTTTCTTCATCTTAGCCGTTATGATTGTAGGCTCATTGCTATTAGTGTGAAAACATAAGAATCTGTTGAGTTTAATGCATGCTGTAAATTCCAGACAAAGAAATTTAGAATTATTTTTCTGTATGCTAGGTTAATACATAAAAGTCTTGTCTTTTTGTTTAGATCAGTAGGTGATGCCTATTTCCTGTTTAAATGTTGTTGCCAAGAAACAGGGAATAACCAGCTTCTGTGACTGTTTCATTGCCCATTTTTCCTAAGTTTAGAGCATACAGTAATAACTTTTATGCAGCCAACCAGTACAAAAAATGGTTTAACTGATCAGAAATGTTTAAGAAAAAAATAAATCTAATCATGTGTTTTAGAATGTCCATAACTTGTCACCAGGGTAACTCTAATGTAGATAAAGAATTGAAAATGCTTTCAGTTGTGCAAAATTTCATGTAGAACAATATATTTTTGGTTATTTTCTAAAACTTCAGACTAGTCACAGCCACCTTGTGTGTACAACCTAATTTTCATATCAGCGGTTCTCAAACGTTAGCAACCCGAGGACCCACATTTTGGTTTAAAATTTTCGAGGACCCCCAAGCTGGTTTCGAATTTTCCCTGGTGGTGCTCAATCCCCACTCAGTCCTAGATCTCACCTCCATTCACTGCTTCCTCCAATGCTTGCCGCCACCTCACCCCTTCCTCCAAAGCCCCGCCCCATCTCTTCCCTGCCTTTGCTCCTCCTCTTCCCACCTCTTCCCTTTCTCGAGCACACCCTGTCCCCACTCCTCCTCTCTCCTAGTGCCTGTTGCATGCTGCTGATAAGCCAGGCCAGTGGCCCTGAACAGGACTCGCAGACCCCCTTAGAGTACTGCAGTTTGAGAACCACTGCAGTTTGAGAACAACTGACATAGAAAACAAGTGCTTATTAAAGAGCATATGGATTCCTTATAAATTCCTTAACCACTTACTCGGGACCACAGCTACTTTGTTATTTTTAAAAACTCAGTAAAAGTTATCTTTTGAAATTAGAACCAATTGCAAAACTTCTAAACCTGAATTTAATAACATGAGTTCTCCTCTGGTCATAAAGTGTGATGTAATGTCTCACTGCTTATATACTAACAACAAAATTGTTTGCAGGAGGTCTAAAATCTCCACATAGGAGGACATTAAGTGCTGATACTTCTAAAATGAACCAGCTTGACAACACAGCTGATGAAAGTGAATCGGCATTTGAAGCACAAAATGACCCCTTTACAAATGTGAATGCTTCATTGCCCCAAAAGTTTGCTACGCTGCCAAGACAAAAAAATCCATTTGAAGAAAGCCCTGCATCATGGGACCAAAACATAAGTCTGTTTTCCAAGCCTGTTGAAATAAAAAAAGAAATTAAAAAAGAGAAAAAGGAGAAAGTTAGCCTTTTTGAAAGAGTGACTGGAAAAAAAGATGGCAAGAAGTTGGATAAACTTAGCAACGGGGGCTCAGACAGTTCCACTGACTTGAAATCACCTAGTGCATTTGGTGAAAGTCATAAGGAGAGTTTTGATTATGATTCACGTAATCCGTTTACAACACACTTCAAGCCCACAAGCATGTTGCCGACAACTGGGTAGGTTTTACTTTATTTGGACCTGATATCTTGAGCATGTTATATAAATGAAAATGTGTTCACGTATATAATCTTTGTGCTTTATTATGTACGTTTATACCACTGCTCAGCTGATTGTAAGTAAAAAGGATGAATTTCTTGTATAGTTTGATCATTTTCTTTCCACTGGTATACTTCTAAGGATCTTTTTGAAGTTACATTGTGTATTGCTAACATCAGCTGTGACTGCTGTTTGGTTTTAAGTTTCTGAAGGCATTATACATGCTTCAGCATGGGTTTGTCTTTAAAGTCTTGGCTTTAGATGGCAGCTTGTTTACTGCCGAATCTAAATAGTGATCACTTCTTAGAAGTCACTAATTATTACAATGCCTCTGTATCTAAGATAGACAGTTATTTCCTTTGCTAAGTATAAGTATTGCAGTATTTCAGATACAGAGTGCAAGTATTGATAAATGTTAATCTTGTAATGTCAATTGCTACCTGGATCTAGAATAACTCCTACTTTCTCCTATTTTATGGTCACATTACAGTGCCTATTTAATAGGGGTTCTTAGCCACTCATTCTGCATCTTTTTAAAATTGAAGTCATTTTGAGAAAAATAGTCTTGATTGTATGTGTACATAAACTTTTAGTAAGACACTGAAAAGCCTCTTGGGTTTCTGCATTTATAATGCAAATTTCATTCCATTACTTACACTGAGCCAAAAGTATAAAAGTTAGTCATCTTTATTATATTGGAAAATATCCATCATGTGAGAGATTTAAATGAAAAATTTTACTTTTTACACATTCCAATATTATAGTCATATCAAAATCATTGTATGTTCTCCCTGTGTTAACATATATTTTGTGCAAATAATGTTTTCCTTTGAATTAGAAACTTATGACACTTATATGTAATAACTTCACAATTTAAATTTACTTTTACAAAATTTTAACTGGAATGTAAGTAAAATAGAATGTTTAGTGTACAAGTGGCATCAGTGATATGGTAGGAAATATTAAATGTATATATTTATGGATACAGCATAAGTTAGGCTGAAAAAGTTGGCTTTAATATATGAATGCTCAATATTCGGATAAAATGCACAAACTGAGAATTTAAACTTTGAGCTGCTTTTTTCTTAATTTCTATTTTTCTCATTCTCCATATTTTAACCTCTTTACGGAAGGAACCTTGTTTCCTTACTCATCAGAAAGGTACTTAGCGTACTTTTGATACTACATAATAATAGTTTATAGTCTGAAGTTCTTCCAAATAGCAGTTTAAAAGGTAAGGTAGTGTAATTGATAGACAAATGCGTGTGTCTTGCTTAACTTACAAAGAAACCATATACCTGGCCTCATGCAGCATGTATTTGAAAATCATCTGATAAAACCTCAAGGCTGAAATGTTGATTCTTTGTCATTTACAGAGTTTAGTTGGAGACCATGTGAAGAACGTAAAACTATTATGAATGTAGGTTGGTAGGACAGGGTCTATTTTTCAGGCATCAGGATCGCTGATCGTTAAGCTTTTAATGTCGAAGGAAGTGTATCACTTTTTGAATCTGGGACTTAAGGTTTGAGGTGGTGGCTTTGGTATTCGTATTTGGTATTTAGATGACTGGAGATTGGGATGATGCAGGTTTTTTGTCTGGATCAAGTAAATTTGAAAAAAACTGGCATTTTTTTTTAAAAAAAATTTCTTGACTTATTATCTAAGATACCTGGAGCATACATACCCAAAGGTAATTAGGTGGCTAACTTCCACGCACACATATGTGAATTCTTGGTGGGCCTACCATGCCTCTTGAAGTTAATGACTTCAGTGAGCTTTAGATCAGACCCCAGGTTAATCCTAATTAATAAAAAATTCCAAACTAAATGAAACAATAATAATTTGAGGAATAGCATTTCCTGCTAGTATAATTAATTGTTGGCTAGATGAGTTCCTGGAAGGAGGCTTTTGTTCATCACCTAGTCAATCCATTAATTGCCCACCTTATTGATCATCCTGGCTATTATAAAACAATAGGCTATGTAAATAAAAAGTAATAGTGTTAGCTACTTCAGAAGTGGGGAGAGAGGTGAGTAGTTTGCTTACAGCACCTATTTCTTCCCAACAGTAGATGGATGCAGTAGCCCTTGGGAAAGCAGGATTTCATTTTTCATTGTTCTGGCAAGCTTAATAGGGGTTAACCTTCTGTTAGAGAATTACAATAAAATCAGCAAGAGTAGGAAATGTTGGAAATATGGAGATATAGGAACTCGTAATTTCTGATAATCTCAGCTCTGGCAAGAGGTCCTTTTGTGCCCTTGGGCAAGTCATTTAATCTTTCTGCTTTAGTTTCTTTATTTGTAAAATTGGTATGATGCTTTTGAACCACTTAAAATTTTTGTGAGGATGATATTAGAGTTAAGGGGTTTGAAGATGTAAAGTATTATGTAAATAGTAAGGATTATTTTTTTTCTCCTCCTTTTGTTGTCTGGTGTAAATGACCATTAGAGACTTCTGTGCTAACTCCTTGATGTTTGAAATATGTTATGGCCTTACAGTAAAAAAAACAACACACTTTTTGTAAATGTATATACATCCATTAGTTCCAAGACATTTACACCATTTACATTTACACCACCAATGAAAAGTCACTACGCTTACCATATATGCTAGTATTCTTAGTTACCCTTAAACAGTCTAAGATTTGTCTTCCTAATTCCTAATCCACTGATTAGAAACTTTTGCCCTATATATTATATTGCAGTCATTTTTGTAATTGCTCCCATTAATTGATAGAGCTCTCGGGAGGTTAAAATGTGGACACCAGCCATGTTGTCTTTATACTGAACACACATAAGTAAATAGATAATCGTCTTTGAAAATAAAAATCCTTCATAAAATGACCAAACCTTTGTGCATCATTTCTCTAAAATTATTTGTTTAAAAAAAATACACTACAGTAAGCTAATAAACTGATGTGAAAATTTCACAATTTACACCACTTGACAGGTGCTAAAAGAAAAACATCTTTAATTCTAATGTGTTGTTAGGACCTCTTTAGAGCGATTGTACAAGTTATTAACAAGGTCCTCTGAGACAGGAGACAGGTAATTAACAAGACCTACAGAAAGAGTTTAGGTAATTAATGAGCTTCTGGGTACTGGACACAGGGTAACAAATAGTTCAATAGTTAAAGCTGACAGGTTGTTACTAGTATGATCAAATGGCAGATGTAGGAAAGTGAATTGATAGATGTCTGTGAGCTTTCTAAGAATCATTTAAAAATAACTCTTTAGATTATAGTTCCATGAAAGAGTAGCCATCGTAATGGTAATTCTACACTTAAACAGTTTAGGAGCTAGTTGAGATTGGCATTTCATTACAGAATATCAAATGGATGTAGCACCCCAAAAGGAAAATTACGACACACTAAGGAGGCATGAGAGGAATTATCACTAAGTGCCATGTATCTATAATCATTGCCTACCTATTTATCCCTGCCCCTGGATACTTCCACTGCATGCATCTGACGAAGTGGGTGTTAGCCTACGAAAGCTTATGCTCTAATACTATAGTTAGTCTTTAAGGTGCTACAGGACTCTTTGTCACTTCTGCAATTCCAAACTAACACGGCCACCCCTCTGATTCTATAATCATTGTCTATTTTAGAAAAAAGTCAGTTGAACAACTGAATAAACCTTCTGTAAACTAGATGTTCCAGAATCAGAGCAGATTTAGATTGAGTTAAATACATATATAGTAAATAAAAGCTTTCTCTCCTCACGTACCTGAGTTCTGATCAATCCTCTCAATTTCACCCTTAAGCATGATGCACTAGGGCTCTCTTTCTGCAATAAGCTCCATGTGAGTGGAGCTCTGCTCTTGCCCTGAGCTCATTACAGGAATGCTGTAAAGGAGTGCAATGTTGCTTATTCCTTTTAAAGGTTACAGTGCATCTCTCTTCTTAGCTGCTTTCCTTCCTACACTTTGTTGAGGAGGTCCTGGTTCCAGAAAACCCATTATTGTGCCCGCTGCCATAATGAAGTCTCTTTTGACAAAAGATAAATATGTTAATCATTTACAAAGCGTAGGTGTGTAGGCTACACTGTTTTTGAATTTTTTTCCTGAATTTTTAAAATTTCTTCTCTGTTAACAGCTGCATACAGTGTTACTGTATTAACTTTAACTGGGGTGACATTTTATTCTTCACTTTCCTCCGCTGGTATTCAGGAGATTATAGCTAAATTGCCACATTTCTAGTTAAATGAGATTACCAGTTTGATTTCCCAACCTATTGAGAATATTACGAAATGATAGAATGAGTCAGTGTATTATACTATAGAATTTTAATAGGAACTGTGAATTCGGTATGTAAGGCACCAGTCTGACCTTTTTCTGAAACAGAGAACAAGTACAACGCTTGCAGGAGCAGTACAGGATTCCCACCCTGCCAATGTGCTTAATCTCTGATCTGGAAGGATCATCCCTTTCGGTGAGAGAGTAGTTACATCTCCATCATGTCTCTGTCTTGACATTTGTGCTAAACCTGCCAGCTGTGATTTTGTTTTGTGATGAGAACACAAATGAACTATAACCAAGGATGAAACCGCCAACCCGCAGGCCACCACAAAGCAATTCTTCAATGACTGGGTCACTACTTAGGCTGGATCGGAACAGTGATGGACTCTTACAGGATATTCTATTAACAGTTTGAATTGGTCTTGACTTGAGTAAATGAATCAGATATCTCTGATTAGAATACCTGTTTTATAACTACTGATGGTGCTTAAAATTCATGTTACTAAATCATTACAGTATTTTTACAAGCTTTTACAGTCTTGTAAATGCATATTAAGGCATATAAAATCCTTTGAAATTCAGTTCCTGTGCATATATAGTAGACTCCACTCAAAGCAGAATGCATTGGCTATTCAAGTCTTTACAAAATTGTAATTGCTTTAGATTATTTTCTCAAATTTCATTTGTTCAAGTGAAGTTGTTTAATTTAAACCAATGCACAAAGAATCTAAAACTGATAAACTTCTTTTTTCTTACTGATGTAAAAATAAATTAATAGAACTGGTTCTTAAGTCTTCAAAAATAGTACTTGAATTTGAGACTTTAAATACCTAATTTCAATCTGGAGTGAATTTTTCCATCTGAGTTATAGATCCCTGAATTTGTGCCTTATAGCTCAAGGCTTAAACAACCTAAACTAGAGTGACCTGAATGATCCATATTACATCTCTAGAGGATGAAACATCATTAATCATTTAGCTAGAGCACCATCTGTTCAAAACTTGATTTCTTAGTTTGATATAAAAATGTCTAATAAAAATATTTAAATGCTTAGAAATATTCCCTTTTTATTTAAGGTTATTGTCATTAGCCAATTTTGCTTATAGAAACTTCAGTCTGGCATATAGTACAAAATCACTGCAGCTTTATATTTGAGGTTCAAATAGTCTTTTAATCTCTGTGCAATTATTCAGTTATTGCATTTGGATGATTAATAGTAATCTGGAGATTATGGTGCTTACAGTTAGTGATTGTATTCAAAGTGCAAGTTCACTTATTTCAAGGTACTTATATTTGAAACTGCCTTTAAGGGCTTGTCTACCCTTAAAAACTACAGTGGTGCAGCTGCACCACTGCAGTGCTTCAGTATAGATGCTACCTGTGCCAAAGAGAGAGGGGTTCTCCCATTGATGAAGGTAATCCACCTTCGCATGAGGTGATAGCTAGGTCAGCAGAAGAGTTTTTCCTTCAACCTAGCATTATATACCCCAAAGGTTAGGTTGGCTTAACTACATTGCTCAGGGGTATGACGTAGCTGGCTTCACCTAACTTTTTGGTGCAGACCAGGACTGAGACAGTTTAAGCCATCATCCCAGCAGGGCCTCTGTGCCTGGCCTACCACACTTGTTGTTCTTTCAGCACTTTCAGAAGGTCTCATTATGCCTCTTGGAATCTGCCTTCAACCCACCTTAGAACTGATTCTCCACGGCCATGTACCTGCTGCTGGAATTTACACATGTGCAAACTACCGGGGATAAAACTACCGTTCTCATTTGGCATTTTACACCACCTTTTTATTTTCTTTGCACAAATGTAAATGCCTACAGGCATGTCGCGTCTTGCACGAGGGTTCCGTTCCGCGGTTACCGTGTAAATCAGAAACTGTGTATAGCCAGAACACATTCACTTCAATGGTAGGCGAAATCATGCCCCCTACAGGAAGTTCTTTTTTAAAAAAAAATCCCCCCCCCCCCATTTTTTTTTCCGGACTGCATAAAGCTGAAATTGCATATCTTAAATACACCTAAGATGCGACAGGCCTGTGTATAAGGTACACAGCAGTGGAGGATTATGTCCTTTATCTTTTGTTTATAATATAACAGTCACCTCCAGCAAGGTGTTCTAAAATTATTTTATTCCATGGTTGTACTTTTTCAAAAGAAAAAATGTAATTTCAAATAACATAAATTGTACTTTTGAAATAAGTATTGTTGCAGTTTGCATTATTATTAGTCCTAAAAAGGATTTTCTTGGAGTTTTCTAAATTACTAAGAAAAGTTATTGACCTGTATTTCACTTCCACATCAGTCTTTTTTCTCTCTGCCTCTATTCGGCAGCCACTCTTTTCTTTTATACATGAATAGGCAGGCTATTAGTTGTCATAGACATTCAGTTTAACAGCTGACAGTTGCTTAGTACAGTGGATCAGATCAAGTCCAATATCTGAGAACAATTGTGGTTTATTGGTTAGAGCACTAAAAAGGGTCTAGGTTTCATTATCCGATCTGTGGAGAATATTTATTATGTGAGTCAGGACAAGTCGCAACTACTTTTCCACAGTTCACCAATCTTTAAAATTAGTCTAACCCCTCGCTGAAAAGGTGACATGTGGTCTAAGTTTTGCAAAGTTCTTTGGGTTCTCTGCATGAAAATTTCTATGTAAATGTAAAGTTTCATTGTTAACATTATTGGTGCAGCACTAGGGCCATGTCTACACTGCCACTTACAGTGCTGAAACTTTCTTTGCTCCGGGGTGTGAAAAAACACACCTCTGGGCAATTCAGGGTCCAGTGCTGTAAAGTAGCAGTGTAGACAGTCCTAGAGCACTGATAGCTATTCCTCTGGCGGAGATGGTTTTATTAATTATATAGCAAGTGCTCTTCAAATATGAGGAAAAGGTTCCTGCCTTGAAGGGTTTACAGTCTAAGGCCCCAATTCTGCAATGAGCTCTGTATACAAGGCTCCTTGAATCCTCCAGAAGCCTCACACTGACTTTAATGGAGCTCTGTTACAGTGCAGGAGTCTGCTCGTGCGTAACTTATTGTAGAATCAGGTTCTGTATAAACAATATGTAGATGGAGGATGAGATGCAACAAAAAGTGTCTTCCATCCAAGATTAGTTATTATTTTCTTAACTCCTTCCCATGCAAATTCATGTTAACAAAACAGAAGGATGGCAACAACAAAAATTCCTGGTATTATTTTTGTAGCCTTGAGGGTCACAAACTCCAGAAAGCTTTTGATGATTGCTTTGTGGTAGGACAATTTATATAGCAGTGAATCCCAAAACATTGCTTACCAGAATCTCATTGGGAAGTAGATGGCAATAATGTGCCCAGTCTATTCTTCCTTAGCTGCCATATTGGATTGTCATTTCCCCTAGAAAGTTGTGTCTGCATTACTAGCCTGCTATAGCTGGTAACATTTGAAGGAAATTAGTGTCTGAATTTCATTAATTATATCCTCTGCATTTATTCGGTTTTTCCCTTAGAATATGTTGGTAGTAGGATTATATTCATATATATTTTATGAAAATAAATTTACAATTAATTTCAAGTTTACGAAACTTTATTTTAAGGAAAAAAAAAGGAAACCTGAAAGTTGCATCACTTCTGAGTAAAGAAACATCCCAGAGTCCAAAGACTTCGAATAGGAGTGATCTACTTCAACTTAAGAATACCCATATTTAAATAAAGTAAAAAAATGAACTGGTGTAACTTGCAAATTACCTGTAATTTTGTATTTTGTAACATATAATGAAAGCATTCACTGAACTGTGTTGATTTTACACTAACTAAGAAGATTTTAATACTATGAATAGTAAAGACTAATGTAAATGCATACTTTATACTGAAAAGCTATACACAGTAGTGATTGTATAACTAATCTGAATAGTGAAAGATGAATATCTAAAAAGCGCTTCCTCCTTAGGGGACATAAGATTTACATACAGTATGTTAGAAATGTTTGCCGCATACTCATTGCAGTGTCAAAGTAAACTGCTCCGGATGTAATATATTTAAATTTGTCGTATAGCAGTTTTTTTAAAACATTGCTTTAATCTCTAGATATTTAGAAACCAGGTATTTAATACGTCTGTTTTATTTGTTTACCATTGTAAATCTTCAAGATCATAAGTCTCAATCATAAAACTGATCAGAGCAACTTAGAAAGGACTATTCAAGTGATGTACAACCACCAAGCTACCTAATTTTTTCCAGGTGGCTGTATTGGAAGGAAAAATAGGTATTTTATATCACTGTGATTAAATAAATGTATTTAACTGGTGGAAAAATCACACACACACGATAAATTAAGTATAAAATAATATATTTTTACAGTCGGGATGCAAACCAAGACAATCCATAAAATCATAACTATGGTAAGTCTGTCTATCTTGGCTTATATCATTTTTTTCTGTTCACTTTTTTTCAGTGCGACAGGAGTTAAGGGGAGTTTCAGCTGTGACTTCAAATAAGTTAAAGTTGAAGTCAAAGTAATAAAAGCCAGGAAATTCAAACAGGTTTTACTATTTAATAAAATGTAGATTCTAAAAAAATAGTACCAGTAAAATAAAGGGTCTGATTTAACCCAATAAAAATAACAGATACAAATAATATAACCTTTAGGAAGCTAGCTGATTCCAAGGTGAGTGACATGGGGCAATTTGGCTAATGACTATGCTGAGTAGAATTTTCTGTGCTCAGAAGGGACGTTGGGTTTCTGGCATTTGGATGTTGGACAGGTCTCTTGATTGGAATGTGTCTCTTCCTGCACCATTTCATGGCAGCTGATTTTGCATCTATTCTCTCCAGTGGCCTGTTCTGCTGACATGTTTTACTTCCCTTGTGCTAAGTCATGACTCCTCTTTTGGAGAGTAGAACTGATGAAGGGGTGTTTTTGCACTGAGAGACCAGGCATGAAATGTTCGTGGAAAGCAGCATGGGACCTTGATGTAGAGTCTGACTATATGGCTAGCAGTGGAAAATTGGGAAGACAGTGTGCTGTAGACAATATGTGCAGTTGTTGGGGGGTGGTTCTGGCAATCTGGAGTCATGGAAGGGGTGTGAAATGTCTTGATTCTTTTAGGAAGATAGACAAATAGGAACACGAAGGTAGATGAGCTTCCTTAATGTTCGGTGGATTAAGTGTCTACTTCTCACCATTGTGCTTAAATACTGTACATGTGGCACGTAGGATTTGTCTGAAACTCCTTCTAAATCAAAAGTTTGCACAGCTTAGCGCGGTGACAACCATCATTTCAAACATCACAATATTTTGTTGCTTTGATGATGAAAGCAAAGCCCTTACTGTGTTTTAACAATCTTTTGTACTTTTCCCCTTTCATTAATTGTGACCTCTCTCCCGTAAGAAAAAGCACTTTGTCATTTTTTTCTCACTTGACTGTCATCAGAATGCTTTGCATTATACAGGCCATAGAAAAGAATGTGGTCCCTGCCTCAAAGTTCTTATGTTCTAAGATTCAAATCCTGTAAACACTTAGGTATGTGTCTACGGTTATGTCTATACTGCACACCTTACAGCGGTACAGCTGTGTCAGTACAGCTGTGCTGCTGTAAGGTACGCAGTATAGCCACTCTTTGTCAGCAGGAGAGAGCTCTTCTTCCAACAAAATAAAACCACTCCCAATGAGGGGCAGTAGCTTTGTCGGCAGGAGAGCGTCTCTTGCCAGCAAAGAGTCTGCACCGGCACTTTTCATCAGTAAAACTTTTTTGCTCATGGGGGGGTGGGGTTTTTTTTCACACCCCGAACAACAAAAGTTTTACCAACGAAAGTGCAGTGTAGACATAGCCCAACTTTACTCTCATAAATAATGCCATTAAAATTAATTGGAATAACACTATTCTGACACAAATACTAAAGCCTTGTGTACAGTTAAGCTTTTCCACTTTAACTATGCTGACATACTTAAAGTGGCAAAAAAACCTCTCACAACAAACCCTAGTGTAGATGCCACTATACCAGCATAAATATTTTATACTGGTATAAAACTTACTCTGGTTAACAAAGCACAATAAGCATTACTGGTATAAAGCGCCTTATTCTAGTATAACTGTCTCTACAATAGAGTTTTTAGTGGCTTTTACTAGCTAATTCAAAAACCCATTCCTTACTAACGTAGTTCTGCCAGAAAAACTTGTTAAATGTATAAGTCTTAAGTTGGAGGTACAATATTTGTGGCAGATTGTTGGCGGGATTATCATTGAAAACACTTCATAGGAGTAGTGTATTACACAGGAGGGATTTGAAAGAAGAGATGAAGGTTATTTTACCACACAGGATGGGAGTTAAAGGAGCTACATGGGTCGAGGTGCTAAAAAAGAGAAGGAATAAATAAGCAGTGTTTAGTAGGTATCCTCGGCCCCAATGTCATCTTAATGAAGCTTATTTTAATATCTTATTTTGTCATTTTGGATTATAATGGCAATTTTAAGCTGCACTTTACATACAGTTCCTCCTAAACTTAATAGATAATTTACATTAGGATCATAATTGAGCAATAGTACCTTGCCTTCTGGAAAGATTGTGGTGCTGCAAAATCCTGTTAAAATTGATTTTTACTTCGCATGTGAGCATCAGAATGCCTTTCTAATAGCCAATACATACAAAATGCATTTTGTAAATGGTAACCGTGCACGCAGTTTTGATGGTGATGACGCATGAGCCAAAAGAAACAATTTGACTTTTGGTTCCCAGGATGAGTTGACAGATGTTTAGTAAACTGAGCAAATTTAGTTTTGAAGTAAATGAGAAACAATAAATATAAAATACCACAATGCCAATTTTTAGAGTCACTTTTGACAGTGGAACCATGCTTTAACACAGAAAAAATGCTTCCAAGCTGTGAACATATTTCTGTCATGTTTCCACAGAAAAACTTCACTGCCAATTTATCAAACCCTGCAAAAAATAAGGATAGGACCTTAACTATTTTGGCTGTGTTGTGTACTGCTACCATTAGAAGAACAGAAAAACTGATATAGTTTGTTCTTTTATCAGTCAGATATACATATTATATAGAAACATGTTGCATGGGTTACATCAGTGACTGCAATTAAAATTTCAGAATGACCTTGTGTAGTTAAAAAAAAAATGTTGCTGAAGAAATGGAAAGGCTTATGATCAATGTAGTACACCTCTACCCCGATATAATGCAGTCCTCAGGAGCCGCCAAAACTTACCGTGTTATAGGGGAAGCCTCGTTATATTGAACTTGCAATGGAGGGCCGGGTAGAGAAGGCTGTGCCTCCCCAAGCAGTCTGGCCCGCCCCCATCCAACCCACACCTACTTCTCGCCCCCTGATTGACCCTTCAGAACTTCCGACCCATCCAACCCCCCAGTTCCCTGACTGCCCCCCAAGACCCTCTGCCCCTTATCCAACCCTCTGTCCCTTATCCAACCCTCCGGCCTGGCCCCCTTAACACACCACTCAGAGTAGCTTGTCAGAGCTAGACACGCTGCTGCCATAGGCACCGACTCCATGGGTGCTCTGGGGCTGGAGCACCCATGGAGAAAAATTGGTGGGTGCAGAGCACCCACTGGCAGCTCTCCGCCCCAGCTCACCTCCATTCTTCCTCTGCCTCCTCCCCTGAGTGTGCCGCCACTCCTCTTCTCCCCCCTCCCTCTCTCCCTCCTAGGCTTGCTGCGAATCAGCTGTTTGGCGTGGCAAGCCTGGGAGGGAAAGAAGAAGAGGGGAGAAGCAGAGTGGCAGTGTGCTCAGGGGAGGAGGAGGAGGCGGCAGAGTGTAGGTGAGCTGGAGCGCGGAGTGAGTCCTCTGCGCCCTCTTCCCCCCCCCCCAGGTTACTTGCTGCAGCCCTCCCCGCAAGCCTAGGGGATGGGGAGGGGAAATGCTTTACCACGTTATATCCGAATTCGTGTTATATCAGCTCACGTTATATCAGGGTAGAGGTGTATTTATATATAGTGTAAAGGAGTATGTCATTTTGTTTCTTTTTACATAATTATAGTCAGATAAGATAAAGTAAAGGGTTTGGCATTAAGAAACAAAAGAAACAAAAAGAGCTCAATAACAACACAGGCAGAAAAACCTGTATTTTCAATTTTAAAGATATTCTAGGCTTCTCAGTCTGTGAGTTATGAGTACAGCTAAGAGAGTCTGGAATTGCTCAGACTCACCTCAGGTTGGAAGAGCTGGCAGGAAACCATGCTAAGCTCAATGAGACTATGGAGCTCCCAAGTTAGTTAGTTAGACCTTCTGGTTTTAAAAAAAAAAAATTACAAGTTTTCAGAGCACCTGTTTCTTTCTGCTTCATTGGAAGGAGAATATTTCCCGCTTATGTCTTAAAACTTGAATAGTGTGTGGTTTCATTTGTATTCTTGCTGTCATATTTGTGACAATTGCAGCTAACTACATACCAAATATAACACTTGCTAATTTTGTAGATGGAATTAAGATTCCCGCAGTGTCATAGTAAGTGTGCGTGTTTTTCGGTTTTAAAGAAGTCACTACTCCCAATGGTTTACATTTCTATTTTCTAAATAAGATTTTTGCCTGTAGTGACTGTTACCTTCTCTTCTTTATCTGCTATTACTGAAGAGTATCTCAGAACTTATTTCACAGGAACATTTAAGTGGTTCAGTGCTATAAAAGATCTTGCTTCCTTAACCTTTCAGAAACTCAGTTGAGCAGTCATTGTATTATTCTATATCTTGTCTGACATGAGGAAACAGTCCCAAAAGAAAGGTATCCCAAATTAACGCCACACTTCGTTAAATAAAGATGTTCTCGGTTTTCACTAAGCTAATTCGATCCAGTTCAGTTAACTCATTTTTTTTGTCCTCAGAACAGATCACAAAAGGCAGCCATGAATGAGTAAGTTCATCATGTGTTTGACACATCAGTGTGAGACTAAAAGGCAGACCTTGTGGGAGGGTTCCTGCCTTTAGATTTGTAGACAATACCTGACGAAAGAGGCCCCTTATTCAAAATTATTCTGTAGTGAACAGGGCAGAACGCCTCAGATCATTATACAAACAGGTATAATAGAAATTAACCAGAACTTGATTCCTCAGACATCTTTCCCTCACAATTGTGACTGTTCATTAAATCCAGTCTTTATGTAATATTCTAAATATTGCAGTTGATTCACTGGGCTTCAGTATAAGCCAAAGACCAAACTTTCCTAGAACTCATTTGGCCTTTAATAGCTGTATAATTGCAAAATACTTGTTATATAAATAGGCTTGGGAGAACTCAGTGTTTATTTTTTTATAATTTGGATGTATTATATCACTTTTTAAAACATTTTTTTCATTTTTTATCAATTTAAATTTTCACCATTGCAGGAAATTATGGGAGAAGGGCAATAGACAATAATTATTTAATGCCAGTAGATGTTGAGATTCTCAAAGTTAAAGCTTTATAACCATTAAAACACAATGGTCTTTTATATTTTTTTTTTACAAAAAATCAATTTTTTTATAAAAAATATTTTTTGTCAAAATCAAATGTCAAAATATACAAAATAAATCTTAAATCAAACTCTAATAAGTTTTCAAGCTGCATTTTTCTTACTTTGCCTATTTGTGAATTTCTGCAGTTATAGATGGAAATACTTCTTCCACTGCGTGTATAAAGTGAAATTGACATTTACCAACAAAAATCTAATCTTTTCAAGCCTATACAAAAAATATGCCCTTTCCACTCTTACATGTCAACTACATATATGATCAAAGGTTTATAAGTTTTCCAAAGGAAGGAATGAGCAACAATAAAATAGCCATTACTTATTTTAGGTTAATTTTTTTTACATAAAACTAAAAATGAGCTACAGTGTTTTTTAACTTTAAAATTGTTCTTTCAGGTGCTTGTAATAACCTTTGAAATTGAAATGTTGAAATAGCCTGAAATTGAAATGTTTCATTACGAAATTTAATTTTCCATCTTCATGCACCAGCTTGTTTAATGTATTCATGAGTACTAGGCTACTGAGTTTTTGTTTCACATTTCTTTTAAAAATTGAAAGTGAATTCATTTCTCCTGAACCAGGAAGATTTTGGATTGATCAGAATGGTTTGATGCAGGTTATGTGCAAGCAACCATTGTGAAGGGCCTTTTTGCAAAAACTCTGCCTCAACACTTTAAGTACATGTGTGCTCTTGGGCTATATATAACCCTTATAGTCATACCAAATAGTGGACTTTGTGATATATAATACAGGGACTAAAAATAATGTTGTCAAATAGATATAATTTATTATTATAATCCAGAGTCTGAACCCATTTTCCAGAGAGTAAATGTTATTTCAGTAATCATTTGTAACTGAAGCATTGGTTTTGAAAATGAAAATATATTCAGAAAATTATACACCTACATGCCGGCCACTTTGACAATGGCCATTAATGACAGTTAAAAAATGACAGTTAAAAAATAAAATTTAAAATTAAATTTAAAATTTAAAAAAATAAAATTTTTAAATAGCTATGTTTTATATGTGAATAATTTAATTGGTTTGAGTGGTTATTTATTGATCTTATTATGCTTCTTTTAAAGCATGTTGCTATTTATATTTGTACCTTGTTCTTTAGTTTTATCCATCTAAAAACAGGTAAATGCAGTATATACTGTCTGATGTTAAATATTTATTTTTAATTAATACACTGTAACCAAAGCATTCAGAAAGCGCGTGCACTGTTGAATCACTAGAAAAACTTGTATATGACTGCTGCCAGGAATAGGGCAGTTCAGGGTATGTGCTAAATCAAAGCAATGGGCTACAAAAAGTTCTGTGGGAAGTTTACTAATGGGGATTTTGGAAAATTGAGCAAGAGGGATGAGGAGCTAAATGAGTGAAAAGAATTAAATCAGAATAAAACTAGCAGCAGTTGAGAGAGAAAAGCTAGGCAAGTAGAGTAAAACTGGAAGGACAAAAAAAATTGCCCGTGTTAGATCTGGTAGACAGTATTGTTAATGTGAGATGGTTTTTCGACCTGTGAAATGAGCTAGTGATTTCAGCAGAGTTTCTGAAGAGCCAATAAAAAGACACCAAAAAAACTGGCACTAATTGGTACTATTGTAATGATAATTTCAGTCTAGAGATGTGTGACCAAATGGACATCGAAATTGTATTAGCATCTCACCCCTAGAGATGATCTTTATCAGGTCAGAGTTGATGCATAATGACAGTATAATATGTGCAAACTGTGACTTTCATTATCTGAAGTTTACCTGTCTCTCTCCATAGAGAACTTGAATATCCAGGGCTATCAGTTGAACAGTTGAATCACTTACCATAAAACAAAACAAAACAACAATCTGTAAAAGTTTTTTTTCTGTTTTTCAATGAAAAATTATAGCAAGTTCATGTATATTTAGAGTAGAAAACATGATTTCAAAAAATGCAAATATGAGTTTTAACTTGATCTAAAATTATAAAGTTCCAAAAAATGCATTTTGTATATACTAGCACAGAGCAAATTGTTGAATTACCATTTGCTGCCATCTCCACAAATCCTTCATTTCTGTGTTTAATGCTCAGTATAATTATAATATCATGTTTTTAACTCTAATATATTTTCAGGTTTTAGAAATAGCGCTTACATATTTTATGCAAATTATCTTTGATTTTGTACCTGTCTTAAATGTTTTTGAAGTTAAGAAATTGTGACTGTTTCCACATTTCATACACGATATTTTAGTAATGTTGATGTTAGGTACAACGTTATCTTCAAAATCATGGTTTTTGTTAATGAGTACATGCCTGTAATATTTTGGTTTTTGTTATTCCCCTAGTTTTACTGTGAATCCTGCAAGTATTGAAGACCTCAGGAAAAAAAGGGTGAGTGACAGTGTAATGGAGAACTATCAGTTCTCCACCTATTTGGTGCCTGAATAGACTAAATAACCAAACGTGGTTTTTATTAACTTCTAACATGAAAATTTCAAAATCTTTCTTGATCGTTTTATTCAGCAATTTTTACCGAAAGTCTCTGTCCTGATTGGAGACTGGGTTAATTCAAAGGAACTGAAAAGAGACTGAGACCCAATTTGCAGAGTATTTGGAATAACCGCTGAAGTTGTAGTGTAGAACAGATCTTCCCAAGCAAAGTAGTGAGACACCTTTTGCTTCAGCCACTTTAAAATAAGTTTGGTCAAAGCACTAGAATGTGTTGCCTGGCAAACAATCCTGCATTGGTAGGGGATGGATTAGGTCAGCGGTTCTCAAACTGTGGGGTTGGGACCCCAAAGTGGGTCGCAACCTTGTTTTAATGGGGTTGCCAGCACTGGCTTAGACTTGCTGGTGCCTGGGGCAGAAGCCAAAGCCTGAGCCACACCACCTGGGGTCAAAGCCGAAGCCTGAGAGCTTCAGCCCAGAACAGCGAGGCAAAGATTACAGGCCCCCTCCCTGAGGCTGAAGCCCTTGGGCTTAAGCTTTGCTTACCCACCCATCCCCCGTGACCGCTTGAGCGAGCTCAGGCTTCAGTAATTTTTGTTGTGAGAAGCAGGTCGCGATGCAATGATGTTTGAGAACCCCTGGGCTAGATGACCTAGCAGGTCTTTCCCATCTGTAAAATCTATGGTTCTTTATGAAAGACAGTTTTTAGTGGGCTGCGGATGACTTGCATTTTGATTAGGTTTAAGAAAGTGAGTAAATATGTTATGGTTAGAAATACAAATAACAAATGAACAACCTAATGAAGAACAGCGATAAGGCCTTGTAATAAAGAGACTTGCAGTTATTCTGTGGAATAGTTGTTTGGCCCTAGAAATAGCAAAAATACAGTGTGTACTGAGAGAGAAAAAATTTCCACATATTTATTATGCAATTTCTTTGTATAAAAGAAAATGTAATCTTGCTAAAATTTGTTTTATGAGATCAGATCTTTAAAAGTGGGTTTGTTTTCTCTCTCAAAAGAAATAAGTTGCATAGACAGATAGGACTTTATACTGTTTGTATTTTACTGTAGTATGTAAATGACTTGCAATAACTTTTGATGTTGCATAATAAATGCCTAAGTTTTTGTAGTATAAGAAACCGGTTGGAGATGTCAAAATGTATGAAGGCTGCCTTTGATCAGATAGTAAACTAAATTCTACCAGGCAGTTACTTAATCTCTGAACAAAGCAATATCAAAAAATTTGATTTAACTTAGCAGCTATTGTCTATAAAGTAACCTTAATTACAGTTTCTATGTGCTTGCCAATGTACTACTGCAAATCATGTAATTTACTTAGGTAAAAGCATCGTTAGAATTATTTTAAGAAATATGATGTGAATTATTTTATTTAAAGGATTTAAAGGTGATAAAAGAAATCCTTGATGTTGTGATGTTTCTTTGGAATACCAACTATCCTAAATGTCAGTTGCAGGATTCTGAGGTCTTGTTCATTTAATGCAAGATATAATTAAGAGGAGAAGACACTATCTTTATAACCCTTAGTTTTTGAATGAAACTATTTGAAAAATTTTAATGTTTATGATTATTAAGCTATTCAAAGTAATTTATATTAGATTCTGCAATATAAGGCCTCCACCAAGTTACATTTTTTGCTTCCCTTGGATGTAGTGTTTAGCAATTAAGTTTGTATATCTTCTACTCTGGTGCCAACACCTGTCTCTGAAAGCAATGTTTAAACAGGAGCTGTAGCCAGTTGAAAGGGCAGCATGAGCTCTTTAAGGCCTAATTAAGAACTGAAAGGGAGATGAAGCATGTAGGACAAAAGATGTGAAAGCAGCTGAGATGATATTCCCAGAGCAGAATTCCTCATTAGAACAATAGGGATATGATCAGAGAATGCCAAGCCTTTATCTTATCTCTGTTGCTCTCCTTCAGTTGCTGTGGATGTCAGTTTGTACCCCCAATAAATATGGTTACCAGGACAACTCTTCTTTAAATATTTTGCTATTTAAAATATTCTGCTAAAATTTAAATGTTAGTTATATCATCGTAAAACTTTAGTAGCACACATTTTGAAAAGTAAAAATTAGATTGTTCCTTAATCCTTTAACATGCTGTGTTGCCTAAATGTTCAAATGGAAGATTAAAACCAATACGCGAGTTATCCCCATAGTGTTGGCATTTGTCCTTTCGTTAAGTATTAAAAAACATACAGATATATAGTGGAATCTTTATTTTTCTTTAACTGGAATTTTCTTGTATGTCTGCTTGATCATTTTGTGAAAAAAGAACTTAAGAAACATCTTAAAAACATACATATTACACAGAACATTCTGAGAAACAATATTTAATAGTTAAAAACATCATTACATGCTGGATCTAGATGTTTTCCAAATTATAAAATTGAGTGAGCCCTTTATTTTTAGACATGGAAGCTTTAGTAATATTTTTTTCTGATATGTATGAAGTATTAGTGCTGTAAACAGAAACATTTCCTTCCTCAGGATGGAAGAAAATGTGCAAAATACCTGAATAACCAAGAATTGGACATGCTTTTTATTCTGTACATATTATTGGAAATGTACTAAATGATTTGTAAGTTTCACCAATGTAGGTATTTTTATGAAGCTGAAGAAATTATCTGCTATGATAGGTGATTTTTAGTGTTATAAATTGATAATAGCAAATTAACTGTTACTCACTAAATACTGCTGTTTAGCTGAAATTAAATTTTATAGAATCAATCAGAAATCCTAAAATGTTAAATAGTGCCAAGAGTTACTAATAGGAAACAATCGATGGAGAGAGGTTGGTTAAGTTGTAGCACTCCAACTGATTTGCAATACACTATTACTTTTAATTAGCCCTACTTGAAAACTTTGGCTATCTGAATATTTGAATGATGAGATGGACGCCAAAGTGTAAATACTGAGCTATGCTGAAATGAGAAGGAGTGAAGCAGGCTACTTCTGTATATATCTACCACTCAGCGTGCTTGCTGATTGTGCCTGATACATCATTTTTAATGAGAAGATTCAAATGTAAACAAAAACTATCTCCTAAGCAAGAATTACTTCACCTTGTATTCAACTCAAAGGTTCAAGATTTGAGAGGTTAGATTATTTTATTTAGTCAAATATTTTATATCTTTAAATGTCCCAGTCTTAGAACTAGATAAAACGAATTACACCTCTACCTCAATATAACGCGGTCCTCGGAAGCCAAAAAATTAAACCCTGGTATAGGTGAAACCATGTTATACTGAGGTAGAGGAGTGCACAGCCATGCCCCCCGGAGCGCTTCTTTACCACATTATATCAGAATTCGCCTAATATCAGACCGCATTATATTGGTGTAGAGGTATATTAAAATGTCTAACAGTGCTATTATTTTCATAAACCCCCTCTTGCTAATTATCTCTTTCTTAATTATATGTTATCCCTCCCTAGTAGAAAATAAGGCATTCGGGTTATAGTTTCCTGGATCATACATTGTTTTTATTACAGGAATTAAACTTCCCCATCTCAGTTAATACTTCTACACATAATGAATCATCAGAAAGCATTTCTCAAAATGTTGTTGTTTCTCTTGCTACCTAATTTAGAATTCTGTGCAGCACATGCTTTTTTCAACTTCTGGTAGTTCTCCTTTCTAGTTAAGTGCTCTTGTGCAATAATAACAGCCGCTTGTGCAGCTTTTTAACTTCATCCAAAAAATAAAATACGAAGTTCTAATATACAATAAGCAGATACTGAGGCCACGACTTGGAGAGCCACTGAAGGCCAAGAATAGAAAATTAGAGACAGATCAGTCCTGATGTCCTTAAAAAGCTAGATAAATTATTTGCTATAGTCATCTCAAAAGATGAACAATATAAAAAAGACGTCTCAAAATAGTGGTTGTAAGGTTTGAGTAGTCAAGGGTTGTCTTGCTTCTTCCCCTCCTTGGTGGGTCAATCACTTTAGGGGCATTGTATTTCTTTGAGTGAAGCTTATTTCTGGATGGAGGTGTACCCTGCTTGAGAACAATATCATAACCTCTCAACTAATGCACAATATTGGATTGTCTCCCATATATCTACTAAAATGTTGTGATGTTTTTCATGTGTAGGATAGAAATCCTTTTGATGCCACTGCAGGGTATCGTAATCTTACATATGAAGAGGTCTTGCAGGAGCTTGTGAAACATAAAGAGCAACTTAAGAAGAAAGACACCCATATCCGTGAACTTGAAGACTACATTGACAATCTTCTTGTACGAGTAATGGAGGAAACTCCTAGTATTCTCAGAGTGCCATATGAACCTTCTCGAAGAGCTGGCAAATTTTCCAAAAGCTAAGGCAATAACACTTCATGGTTCTTTTTACTGAACATGTTAATGGAAGGACATTGCACTACACATTTTGATTTCTTAATTTTGTTCTATTGTCCACTCCTTTCCTCTTCTGAGAGAGTCAGGGTTTTGTCCTCCAAATACTAGCAGGGACTGTCAAAACAAGAGTAGTCTGCTATGTTTATTAAAGAACTTGGCAAACAAACAGGAGATATAGTAGATGAATTTCCCACATCCCTTTTTGGAAATTACATTTAGCTATATTTTACTTGCAGTACTGTAAATAATACACTTTGAAAATGTCCATTCAGTTGTTTTACATGATAACTTACTTCTAGCCCTGTTGTGGTTTGATACCATATGTCTCCTTTTACTACTTATTGATACACTATTATGCAAAGTCACTCTTTTTGGTATTACAGCATGCCATCACGGGTGTCATGCTAAAGTCTGTATGATACGTTTTGCCAGATGTGAATGTGGATTGTTGCAATGTGATATTTTAATATAGTTAATTCTCAGCATTTATTAGAGAGAAACCATGGAAACAAAGAGGAAATGCCATATCCTGTACAGTACACTTTAAGAACGTTTTAAAATGTCCTGTCAGTTCAACAATGGCATGTATTTCAGTCAGTTATTTTCACACGTAAATTCTCGATTTTATGTACAATGAACAATTGAACTTTGAAATCAGTAAGTTATAAGCTAATTACGGTATGGGTTTTTGGTGTAAAGTTATTGCATGCCTTTTTATGCATTAAAATAGTGTAAACAAAATGCTAATAGAAGTAGGACTGAAGAAAGTGGTGGATAAAGAGGTTAATACTTTTTTCACTCAAATCCTACAGTAAAAAAAAGTTTAGAAGGAGAAATAAAAAGACTGACTTAGAGAGAGGATGCTGAAGAATTAAAGTGATTCAATCTCAAGCTGACTTTTGCATGTGATACATCTTTTCTTTGATTTCCAAGGCTGCTAGAAAAAGAGTGTATTGCTTAGGCATGCCTGGAGTATTTCTCACAAAGACTAACAACTAAAAAGAGGATGTCTGTATTCCTTTTTCAGTCATTTTAAAGGTCTGTTTTTAGTAAGGCTGATGGAAGAGGTATTTGAATAAGCATGCATCTAATCATTTATATTTGCGTATACTATTGTGTACAAAAGTGTGTACTGTTTCACACATCAGCAAAATACAGTAATCAGCTTCTAATGGGAAACAATGGTGTAAGAAGAAAAATCTTTACTAATATCCACTAAATTATATTATTTTAATTGCCTTGTAAGTCTTAAATGGATTGTCTGTTACTGTGAAATTCCGAGGTGTATCAGAACCTATGCAGAAGAATATAATAGCATTGGATTTAAGAAGTTAAAATTCTTGGTTTTGAAAGAAAATTTTGTGTGAATGGTGGCAGGATTTTTTTTTTTTGGGGGGGGGTGTTTTTGTTTGTTTTTGGTTCTGTTATTTTGCTTTCTCCATTTGTTTCTTGTAAACTACTTATTTTTCTTACACTGGCATATGGTGGGCTTTTCTGAGGAGGGGAAAAAGCCTAAAATTCTGGTGGTGGTGGTGGTTGTTGTTGTTATAAAGAATAAGACTCTCTCTTTCATGATTAAGACTTCAAAAATGAATAAATACATCTTTAATTGTTCTGATTCTGGACACCATGAGATATACCATTAGTATCAGAGAGCTCTTAACAATGTAACTATATTACAACAGCATTGCATTGTACTCGGAAGTATTTCTTTGTAAAGTATTTCTTTGTACAGTGTAAATAACTTCTTTCACTTCTTGGCTTTATTTCCTGTTTTACTTTGTATTCTCCAAAATGACATGAGGCGGTACCTGGGATGAGAAAAAGGATGGATTGATTGATTGTGCCAGGTTCATAAAAAATGTTACGTATGAAAGGCCCGACTCTGTGTTGGGATGCATTGACATGAAACATTGTGCTTGGGCATAGCCACAGTGGGACTCCTAGTAGTTGTAGTGTTCTGCGTTAGCAGATCATGTTTCCGGATTAAGGCCTGATTCACTAAATAGTTACTCTTAAGATCACCCAAGGATTCATCAGGTATTGTACTTCATAAACTAATATGAATGTTATTTTCTTTACTTAAGTCTAAATGACTCAGTTTATTGTAATATATTCAAAGTGCCAAAGATTGCATATTAATTTACAGTTCATTTATTGTTGAGTTATTTTTTGTACTTGAAGGAGATTTTAATTTAGAAATTATATAAGGTTGTATGTCAATTATTCAGTATTCCCACAAAGATTCTCAAACATTTTAGGGTAGTTTGGCTAAAGTAATGACTTATATATCCTGGGGAAATGTGCCATTGAATTTGAAGCTGAATTCCACATTAATTTCAAAAATCACTGGTGCTGTGTGATCCTAAGTTTGTAAGTTTCTTCTCTCATCACTGTTTTATACATATCACAAGGAGTTTCACAAGCAAACCAGTAGGAAAATGTTAAACTTCTGCAAGCCACTCTATAGTTATTAAAATGAAACATTATGTATTTAGAACCTCTGAAATCACTTCTAATAGAATGTTAATGTGGAATATCAACATGCATAATTAACTAAAAGTAGATTATTTGACTTATTTGAATAGCAGAAATGATAAGCAGATTAAAGGTAGCAAAAAGATCAATTTTAGTATATTAGTGAAGATATGTAGTGAAGTTTTGAATGTGCTATCTAGTTCTTTATCTGATCTGTACCTGAATAAAAGCACCTTTTTGTTTCTCCTAGTTTATCACAAAAAAGAAGAAAAAGACAAACGTAGCATAGAAAAAGGTACAGTTACTAAAATATGCGGAATGAAGCATGTACAACTAATATTTGTACAGAGTTTGTGTAATGTAAGGTACAAGTAAATTTAAATAAAAATATTTGTAGAGAGTTTGTGTAATTTAAGGTACAAGTTACTTTTGGTTCAGTTTTGGAAAGATATTAAATGCATGTGCTTTTCTGTTTTAAGTAGTTTTTTTAAAAAATGATTCACATTTTTGGGGATTTTTACAGGTTATTTTTCAAGGACATCTTCACCATAAAAGTATTTTATGGACCGTGCAAAATTTTCAAATCAAAACACTTCATACAGAATATTCTATATGTGTATAAGGCACGAGGAAATTTCTGTTGATTTTTCTCTTAAGCATAACACTATAAAAGCATCTTTTTTGAATCTGTAATACCTTACCACACACAATACATCTTTCAGTACTCTAAAATTTAAAGATGAAAACACTGGCAATCCACACGCTTTTATTGATCTTTTCTCTGAAAAATTAACATGAAGCTTCATCAGTATATGTACTGTACTTTGAAATATTCCTTTGAAACAGCTCTGGTACTAGCAATGTATTTAACTACTTTATTGAATAAATAGCAAGGCCATATTTTAGAGTTGTAAATAACCAGTGAACTTCTTGCCATTCAATAAGATTGTAAAATATTTATATATTACTTTTTGCTGCTGTATTTTATGTTGAGCTTGGTTTTGCTATCTACCAATGAGTGTAGCATTATCCATAGATTATACATAACTCCATGTATTGCTGTTGTCTGTAAATCAAGAACTAGTAACTTTCCAACTATGAAAATGATGCCTTGTATTTGAAAGGGTTCTACAAATGGGGACCCAAACAGAACTGAGCTCCTTAGTAGCCAGCCTGTATTATTTTGCTGTAAAGATGTTCCTTCTTTAGGTAGGTGCATCTTAAAAGAAACAGAACAGTGTCTTAATATTTTTACTGCTGCACTAAAGTTTTATTTAACCTATAGCTTTAAAAAAAAAGTGTTGTCCTACACCAGGTTTTTAAACTAAGCTCATGCTTTGTTGCTGTTTGTGTATCCATAATTATGGTAGTTTACAATAGAGGTATCAGTTGTGTGTTTTAAAATGATTATAGTTAAAGCCTCTTGATTCACTTGTTCTTTTTTGAAGTAAATGGTGAAGGGCAGATAGCACTGCTGTGTTCCTGATATTAGATTTAAGAGTTTGTCAGCATTTCCATTCTGAACTCCTGTTTTCAGGGGTTTATAATTTCTAAATCTAGATACAGTCAGTAGAATTGTTTAATATTCAGTTGGTGGTACTTGAATCTGTTTATGAAGCGTTGGGAGATTTATTTCTGTTGAGAAAGACAGAGGCGGCATTTATTTTATCTTTCATAATTTGTATGTTGAAAAATCCACTATATTTACTGATAAGTGTATTATAAATTATGCATTCACTCTTCTTCTTCTTGGAAGCTTCCAGATGGCTTGTATTATGATAGGTACAATGAAATGCTGAAGATCCAAGTTATATAGGAGGTCTGTAAAAGATGTGAGGATTACTTAAAACTAAAGGATTGATTTGTCTCGTGCAATGAATGGTAGCTTGTATTCATTTTTAAAGTTACAGATTCATAACTATATGCACCCGTGACAACTGTATACTTATGATATTGCATGAAACATTTTTGTTATATGGACTAGGTGTTGAACTCTTTAGTTGATTAAAATATGTAATCTTAATATTTGAATTTATTTTCATTCGGTGTTGCATGTGTGACACTAATAAAACACAGTGCACTACACAAAAGTCTTGTAGTTTAATATGTGTCTAATATGTGTGCAAAATATGTAAGATTTCAGCGTTCTAATCAACTGTGCAGTTTCAGGACATAATGGCCATGCTTTTGAAAATTACAAGGAGCATATTCACAAGGACAGTTGTAAATGTATTTCATAGCTGCTTGGAAACTTCCTCTTAGATACCCTCTTGATAACATAATTTTTAAAGCGACCTGGCTTGTTCCCTTGTGGTGTGTCTGTATAAATGTGTGTCATTTAATATAGAGGCAACAGTCACCAAACCCTATCCCCTTCTTCTGACTTCACACAGCAAAAACATCACATACAGTAATGAGGGCTTTGATACTGATGTCCATGCTGACAGTCATCCATGGAAGATAATGATAGGAGATATACAGGCGTCTTGCGCGAGGATCCCGTCTTGCGCGAGGGTTCCGTTCCGCAGTTACCATGTAAAGCGGAAGCCGCGTATAGCCAGAGCCCATTCACTTCAATGGGAGGCAGAATCGCGCCCCCTACAGGAAGTGTTTTTTTTTAAAAAAAATCCCCTTTTTTGTGTTTTTGCGGACCGCGTAAAGCTGAAATTGCGTATGTTAAATACGCCTAAGATGCGACATGCCTGTATAATCCACATCACTTTCCCTGGCTGACAGTTTCAAAGCAGAATCCAACCAGAGAGAGCTTACAACTAGGGCCTTCCAAAGAAGTCATATTTTCCACAATCCCGTCTATAAGGATGATGATGATTTCACCTATTTTTATCAATATAAAGGACCTCATTCAGTGACAGATCTAGTCTTCTGATTCAATGGGTACACCAGGCCTCAGTACAGGTTTACTCTGCCTTACTATGCTCAGCCACCCTAGGGCTGGTCCCATTTACACAAGGCAGTGAGAGGGACCACACCCAATATGTGCTAGGGAAGGCAGTTCTGCTCAGCATCCAGATTTGGCTGCTCAGAGTGGGGAAAAGTCCTACCCTTAGCCCAGCATCCTGGCCCTGTATACCTGCTTCCTGGACACCTGCATCTCCCGACCCCCACCTCCCAAATTTCCTCTGGCAGATTTTACCCTTCAGGTATCCAAAGCAGCATATGACTGATAACATCACACAGTGATGTGGGTGGGAGCAGAGCCACCATGACACAGGGCCTGGCCTTCATGATTTCTGGAGGTGACATTGAACCCATGAATCTCCACTAAAGCCACACCAGTCTAATGCCTGTTCTGCCCCTCTTCTTCCTTGGGGTAACCTGAGAGCAGAGTCTAACCTGGGATAATAGTAATTTCTACTGACGTGTGTGTGTGTGGGGGGGGGGGAGTTGAGAGCAACACTCCTCAAGATGTGGAGAATATATTCCTATACACACAGCTGTTTGCATTTTAACTTTCTTGTGCTGGGTGGACCTGCCCCTTGAATAGGTCACTTTCCTTCTGGAGCTCGTGCCACCAGAAAGTTGCTGATTTTTAGTTCTCAATATGGCCTAGAGAATGAGGTTCACAGATGCTGCAGTGTTTTTTAAGGCATTCATGGCAAGTGTTAGTAGTGGAAAATTTTAGTCAATTTATTGTAGATTTTCCCCCCACTTTTCTTCAACTTTCCCTTGGCCATTGATTTCCCTTGGCTCTACCTACCTGCCCTTCTCTGGAGCTTTGCAACTCTCCTCACTGAATGGAGAGCTGAAAAGGTCTGTCCTTTCCCGCTGAAGGAAATAAAAATGGGCTTTTTAAGGCACTGCAGTGCAGATACGGGTTCAATCCCCAGCTATGTTCTAGACCTTAATCTCTCTAAACCTGTAAAATGAAGCTATTTCCCCACATCCCAGGAATGTTGTGAAGATTAAATCAGTGTGTGTTAGGTGCTCAAAAACTGTGGGTATAGGGGCAATATAAATTCTTAGATACAGTCCTGGACAGATTCCATAATTTTCAGATTCTCTAGATTAGATTTGCTTGTAACCTTTTTATTCTCCCCACCGCTCAAGCCCTCGATGAAAGTTGAATTACAGATTAAAAAACTAACAAAAATTGAGAGGGCTACTAAAATCCTTAGCTATAATCTACAAGGGACAGGAAGGAGGCAGTACCTCTCCAACTTTGTAAACCAAAATTGGTTGATTGTGGTCCCCATTAGAACAAAGCTCAAGATCTCCTTTCTGTAGTTTAATAACAGACCAAACAGTATACTATTTTTATTTAAATATTGTTGCTAGCTTGGCCTGCGTCTTATTTGGGATACATTGCCCTTTTCTATAACATTGGGCGCTTCAGCAGAACTATAAATAATGACGAAAACCAAAGCCTATTATTGGTTCTGCACTAGTACATTAAAGGTTGGAATTATTTTATAATGAGCATCATTTTATGAGAGGTAAGAATTACTGCTGAGGAAATCTGCCTAGTCCTGGTGCCCATACAGTGCTGTCAGCTAAAAATGGTGCTGTTTCTCTAAGGCAGATTCTTAAGGTGTTACCATGCAAAATACAATACAATTTGAAAAGTGTGGGGCTGCAGGACATTGTGTCTACAATAGCTATATAAAGGTCAGGACCGAGATTCAGCATGAGCTGGTTTGCATCTGGAATTTGCAATATCTATAGAATATTTTGTACAGCATTTAGACGTACTCTGAGTGCATTTTATAAAACGATTGGCTTATACTCAGAAACGCAATCTGTGGCTAAATTCTGATGTGTTTTTCATTTAAAAATAACCATTTTTAAAAGGTATTGATAACGCAAATGTTTATATCCCAAACATTTTAAAAAGGAATGAGTTAAGGGAATGGGAACCATTTCCTATGATTATCTTCTCTTTTCACCATGCATCTTATCTTTGAGCTAATAAGTATTGAATATATTGAAGCAAATTGAGAAGAATTGTATTTAGGCTATACATTGGGGCATCTGATCCAAATACCACTAAGATCCCATTGAACCAATTGCTAGACATGTGCCTCTTTCTTTAAGTGAACTGAACGTGGCATCCTTTATTAGCAGGATCAGCATAACACTGAAAACGGGAGAAACGAAATAATGCAGCAGGAGCAGCTAACACTGGGAAGTTTAGCAGATGGATTAGTTACTAGGGTGTTACCTATAAGGCAGATGTCAGGCAGAAGTGAAGAGCTTCAGCCAGCTGTCACCTTCGTTTCCCAGGTCCCTTGGACACTTTTATAATCTTTAGGGATTAAACTAACCAGTTTCACTGGGAAGTTAGAAAGTGCCTCAAGAGACCTGGTGTTGGATTCAGCACGTGGCAGACCAGATTGCCTCTATTGTTGCCCCATATAGGTGTCTGTCACAAGGTGTCAATGACTCTCTAACAAGGAAAATGTGGAAATGTGTCATGTCACCTCCTTCTGTAAATGATTCATGGAGGGCCTGCTTTGGTGATGAGGGCTTCCTTCTCAGATATCTGCTGCTTACATTAAGAATTCCTTGAAAATTGACTCCCCAGGACAACTTTAGAGGCAACATCAAAGTGTCTAGTTTTAAAGTGAATGAATATTAAGTCATTTGTAAAGGACTCTTGCAATGGCGTAAGAAGATGTCTTCTTATTAGACCAGTTATGTCAATATACTGATTCCAGAACACAGTTAGAAATCACATACTAAAAACTTATTTTAATAACAGCTGTTGACTGATCAGTTCTCAGTATGTTCTGTTGTCCCTTTATAATAAAGTTTATAATTATAAGGGATTGCATATTTAATTAACTTGCAAATAATGAACAATTATATGGCTTAAATATACCGGTATTTTTATAATCATAGTTTACTTAATAAATGTTAATGAGCATGAACCTGATCTGCCCAAGTAGGTTTTTTTAATATTTATTTTAGATTTGAATTATGGACACAATGACTCCATTTGTATAGGCTGTGAGTAATCACAATCATTCTGAAACAGTTTTATACATGATTCCATTTTAGATTTAGAAATTTCATTTAATCTTTTAATGGCTTTTGCATTCCCTTATAAAAGTATGCTACAATATTCTATAGTAATGGTCCAAAACACCACAACTTACAATACTTTAATAATTACTGAAGCGTTGAGCACTATTGTAGAATTATTTGGGCTTTTTTAATAAGTTTTTGGAGCAATATACATATGCTTTATATATAGAAAGAATAACATTAGAAGGAATAAATTGGTATCTGGGCAAATTCTGGTATAACTTTTATTTTGCATGTATACATTGAAAATGATCTTTTTAAAAATAAACTTATTCCTGTGTTTCTTTTAATCTTTGTGTTTAAACTATGGAGCTAAACTTCTATGTAGAATCTCAAGGACCAGTTCATCAAATAGTCTTGCCTCAAATTCACTGACCTGTTTTTTGAATATAGAAAAATAGAAAGAATCTGATTACAACAAGTGCTAAATATTGCTTTTAAAGGATCAAGGAGAAAGGGTGGGTGACACATTTTATGAGACATGGTCTAATCTTGTTTTTTGTAAGGACCTATTGAGAGTAAATAAGAGGGATTAATGTGTTTCCAGAATTGTGCATTTACAATTAGTTGTAGGATTACTACCTGTCTTCTGTTAGATTTATATAAGCCTTTTAAAACATGAACTTATTTTTTTAAAGAATGGATTATGATTGGCTAAACCAGTCACATGACAGTTGCAGTTTGGGACTTCTTTTCAAGTGACATCACAACTCAGCATAGAATCCACTGAAATAATGTGCACTTTAAATTGAGAGGTCAAATTAAGGAACCCAGAAACAAGAGTGAGGAAGAAGTGAAATAAGTCAAATAAAAATCTGATGATGTGTGATCTGAGTGGTAAATACTGCTATTTTCATTTTAACCTTAAAGAATAATCACATTAGTATAGAAACACAGAGCCGTGCATAAGATTTGTTGGGCTCTGTAGAAAGTGGGCTTCAAATCAAGTTCTATTGTATTTAACCATTGTTTCAGTTTAATTGATATCAGAGAGTTAAATAACACTGATGGAGTTGAGCCATGTTAGAATTGTGTTTGTTACTCTGTAGTGCCTGTCTGTAGGATTTCTGAACAATGTTTAAAAACTCATTCCAACACACACCATTTCCATGCATATCGGTGGGCTAAAACTGCTCAGAAAAAGGTTAGCTGTTGCCATTTTTAAAGATTATTCTTTTCTCGATTCCTGGGAGCCTACATCTGATGTAACAATTAATGTGTGACTCAAAGTGGTTACCCACTGACTGGTAAAACTGGAAGTGGAACAGAAGCAAGGTAATTTTTTGAAGGTCCTGATAGAGAAGGTGAGATTTGAGAGGCCAACTCAAATGAAGCAGCAGAACTAATGAGAAACATATAGTTCAACTAAAAGCTGAGCTGAGTTTTGAGTCATGAAAGTTTAAAATAATACACCAGCATACATTGCAAGGAAAAGGAAGTGATTGAACAGGTGAATTGCTGAGTGTGTATCAGTCAGCCTGACCATGCTCTCCTTTGTCTTGCAGATTAAAAAGGGATTGGTGTTCTTGCTACATCTGACTAATTGACAGTGACTTAGCTAAATCACATTTAAAAACAAACTGTTGCATCTTCCAATAAGATGAAGTGTATGAACAATTTCTCTGAAAAAACTATCTAGCTAGCTTTGAATAAGCCAATGCCAGGGTAGACTTTGCCAAAGTCTTTTTTCTATCTATCTTAGGGCTAAGGCAATGTCTCATTTAAATTAATTAATTTCACCCCATTTGCTTGGAAAAGTAGAGACCACATCATTCCTCTCTGTGTGCATAACTGGTCAGTACTAAACTATTATTTGTTATCTCATTATTATGCTTCTAATAAAAATGGTGTATCCAGGCAAAGATAGCTGTTGTTAACAGGGGAAGATACAGTGCTCTGCTGTAGATATATTTAAGTATTCTGTGGAGATGAAGAAGAGAAACAGTACTTAAACAAAGCACACTGTTGAGCTGAACTCAGCTCTGGAATGTACCTGACAGTGAGACCGTTTCTACAGAAAAGTCCCAAAAATCCAACTACAACTCCCCTCAAAAAGGGTGTATCTCCCTGTCATCACCATTTAAGTCAGACATTTGAAGGTGTACAAAAAGTTGTACATAAATGGGAGAAAACCTCTTGGAAATATTATTCTTTGGAGGGAGGAAGTTGGAAGGCCAGGAGAGAGGGAAATTTTAATTTTGGAGGGAAAGGGACACTCTTTGTATAGTCACTTTACAAAAGAAATTTTGTTCAGGTGCTACTAGACAACGTATAAAGCAATTTCTGACAAAATGTTTCATATAGACTAGGACAGGGAAAAAAGTGGCTTGATGAGTTTCGCAGTAATACAAATTAGATCCTTCCAAAGCTGGAGTTTGGAACAGCTATATTTGTTGAAAAGACATACAAGTCCCTGGTACAGTAAATTTCCCATTCGGAGAGTACGCAAGGTACTGTGATCTGTAATTGCCTAAAAAGAAATACTACTTAAAACAAAAAATGGAAGACTTAGAGACCAGGAAATGGGCAATCATGTATATTGGTTAGAGTCATGTTTAGTGGTTGGAGCAGGATTTGGTAGCCAGGGATTGGAGCTGAGGGACAGAGCTGAAGTTGGAGGCCAGCCGAAGACAAGTTAGGAATAAGCGTTGAGGGTCAGAACGAGGCTACCTGAAGTGAGGCAAGGCAGGGTCTGGAATAAGGCAGGAGTGGGACAGGAGCAAAACTGGAAACAAGGAGGTACAGGAGCTATCACAGCCGAGGGTGAATGCTTTGAGCAGCCAGTGAATTGCTGCTGCTGGGTTTAAGAGCAAGCCTATTAGCATCTTCATCCAATCAGGCAAGACTTCTCTTCAGGCAGGCTAGCTGATGAAGCCCAGCTGTGCTCATTAGGCTGTCAGGAGACTGAGCAGGCGCAGCTCCAAGAACTTATTACTGACAGACTTGGATTAAATAATGAACTACTTGCCCCTGAGATCTTTCAGGGAACAAATAGTATGTACGTACCAGTACAGGCTACATTAGGACATCCATAGTTTTAGTTGATTTCCTCCTTGATTCTGGACAAAGAAAGTTGTGAGATTTATTCTGACAAATACCGGAACCTAATATTTAGTTCAAGAAACACAATGCAGATCAGGAATGATACTATTCTTCAGGTAAAATATTAAAATGGTAGATCCCTTTCTGTGCTGGAAATTGTTTCTCAGAATGTTGATAATCTTGTGACCACAACGTTGTTGACATAATTTGTTTCCCTTAGTTAATACTACAGCAGAAGAGTTGCCACTTTCACAGAGTCACAGCTGCCAGGTTCAAGTATCCAAAACTCCAGTTTTCAAACTACATTTTTTGTCTTAAATCTCTGAGGGACATAGCTGTATATGGAGAATAAAAACATACTAAATCTCTGAGGGACATAGCTGTATATGGAGAATAAAAACATACTAAGGAATAAGATTACAATTTTTCTGAAAGAATCCCAGGATTTCATCACTATTTTTGATTGCTGGCATAGGATTAGTGCTTAGAAAGTTTACTTGTTCCAGAAATATTTGACAAAGCTTTGCTATTTAGCTCTTGCAGATTGAAATTTAGATCTTAAAATCACATCATTCTGATAATTATTTTCCTTTTCTATTCCACTTAATGCAAATAAAATATATTTTTAGTAGCAATATCTCTCAAACTGTTGGATATTTAATTAAACTATTGGGAAAATAAAACACCCACTTTTTGACAGACATAAAGTATACATATCTAGTCTTGGTATTTCTCAAGATGATGCTTAAACATAGTCCAGTTTTATCTACTGCCTTTTGGAGAAACCTGCCCAATACCTGCCAACATTATGTATATTTCTAGCCATTGCTCCTAAATGACATTTTATAAGCAGCAAAACTCAAACTCCTTTAAATTTTTGGAAAATCATACTATAGTTTATTTGGCATTGGTCTTTCACCAAATATAAAGTTGTGGACCTCACATAATTCTAATCTTTCAAACCTAGGCCAGATCTTCATGTCCCTGCAACTTGAATAGTAATTTACACTAGCTCAAAGTGGGTATAAAATTCTACAAAAGCAGAATAATAGTCATTATATCCACTTAGAACTGATTTAAATGATTATGTACGGTGTAGGTGTAGGGCAACAAAGAAGCTGCCCTGCATGTCTACAAAGCAGTAATTAATAAAGATTGAATATGGCTCTAGAGTCTCTATGAAATAGACATGTTGACCTCTCCTGGGTCAATTTTAAAATGTTTGCCCATAGCCTAGGATTCTGAAAAGGCGACAGTGGCATCAGGTTATCTCCTGCTCTAATGCTTACTCTGCTCCTGATCCTCATTTTAAAAGATGCAAACTATTTGCCTGCCCCACTAACTTCCCTTTGGGTGCCATTGAACAGATCCAGAACACAACTGCAAGAGACAGGAGCCAGAGGATCTATGTCAAAGTGACTTCCATCATGGGTGAAAAGGCATAATTGTAAATTCGGTCTACTTAGTTGCCCTCTATCTATTGCTAATCTTATCACTGTCACTGATCACGATTACACTTCTCCTTTTTGTAGAATCTTACAACTTCCCTACTAAGAAGTGACCACTAGGGCTGAAATTTCTCGGGTTGTTCTCAACCTAAAAATATGTGTGACGAAGTTGGAAGAAGATCTGCACAGTTTTAGTTGATATTTCTGAACATGAACTTTTGTTTCAGCTACTAAAATAATTTTTCACATGCTCTTTTTGGTGCTTCTAAAATTTTTATTTGGATTCATGCTCATGGAACGTGCTCTGGTAAGCTAGAAAAAATAATTTAAGAATATTAATAAATGAAATAAAATAATATATTGCCCATGCACATTGTTTTCCTTAATTGCACACCAAATGCATTTTCCAGATATATTTGCATACTCTCAAGCATGTATCTTAATAACTTCACCCTTAAATTCAGTATAGTATTAGTTAACCAGTTAACCACTGTTTGTGCCAGGTTCATCTTAAGCAGAGTCTGATTTAAAAATATATCCCCTACAATATTCTTTCCAGAGAGCCAAAGCACTTTTAAGTCATGCACTTTTACAAATATCTCTGTCATTTGAAATGGTATCAGGAGTATAAGAAGTTTGGTCCCTTTATTGGTGAAATGGAGAAGAGGACTCAGCGAAGTAGCTTTTCAAAAACAAAACCACATCAGAATCCACAGTTAGAATCCACAAAATCCACCTGATTATAGCAATTGGAGGTAGGTTAGATTTTGTGTGAAACCTAGACACTGGACCAAATCCTGTATTCGGTTACATCCATGCAGCTTCCTTAGCTTCTGTGGGTTTGCATGGGTACAAATGACAGAACAATTTGATTTTTTTTCAACTTCTTCAGACAAGAATAATTCTTCAGATAAGTAATTCTGACACATATACGCTTTTATGCTGATGTGTTTGTATGCCCATCCTGTCAAACAGAAAATTCTGTTATGCAAGAAACAATATAGTAAATGCATTATTTCAGTGAAAGTAATTGACTTAACATGTGGCTTTTGCAGCATCTTGGTACCACATAATGTTTTGTTAGTTTGCCTGAGTAAGAATCTGCAGTACTTCCAACAATGCTACAATATCAGGTCAAATTCAGTTTATTTGGTTGACTTTTGTATAAGATTGGGCAACTAATTTGCCAAAAATTAATTCTATGTCAATTTTCTTGGTAAAGAAAAAAAGTAATTTACTTTATTATGAAAGATCCTACTTCTTTGCCAGAAAAAAACTGTGCAGATATATTGTAGCCTAACAAGCCTTTGTGGCTTGGAAAGCATCATCACACACTACAGTGTTGTTGTTTCTTAATTTAAATATGAATCTTAGGCGCACAATTTGACTGTATTTGTCTTAAAGTATTCTAAATAAGGGAAACAGATGGATTAGGTTCAATAAAAATCAGCAGCAAAGTCCTGAATGTGTTTAAACAAGTTCTCCCACTGATAAACAAGAAACTACTGGGTATCACTTTCAACCACACATACAAAAAAAAAAGTCATCAGCTCTGCAGAAGAATTCATACAATGCTCAGGGCAAGTTACAGCTGGATCCTCTTAAAGAGCTCAATTTTTTTCTACTAAATGACTCATAAAACCATTACACATAGGAAGCTTCTCAGCAAATTTATTCAATTAAAAGGTTTTTTCACTATTTTAGCAAATATTACATTACTGTACACAAATTCTTGTAACTTCAGGGGAAAAAAACCAAAGTAGCTTGGTTTTGTAAGCATTTTCTCCCTCAAGCTACTTCCATTTTTAGCCTGGAAATTGTTTGAGTTTCAAAACTGACAGGTTCACTGATCCATAATAATTATTCAGGATATTTTTTTGAAAAATGACACTATACTGGACTCTGTTCAGACATCTGATATAGGAACCTTGTTCCAACCATTTTTATAAGCAGCTGTGCATTTGGGGATTTACTATGACATCTATAATAAATAAGAAAGTAACTTACATGAACAATAAGACACAAAATCTGTAATAAATCAAATAAATGATTCCAAGATCATTCCACTGGAATATTTTTAAAAGTTGCTTTTGTCAAGGCAAGTATTCTATGTTAATCTTGAAGTTGCACATTAAAGTATGTTTGTAAACGCTACTGTTCAGATCCTGAGCCAATATTTACCAACTCCTGAACCCTTAACTAGTCCTGGGCATCCTGCTGGCATTTGATATTGTTGATCACCAAATACACCTGCTCTACCTCTTAGGCTGCAAGAGTGAATGGAGACCTGGCTCAAGTTCTTTCTCTTACACCAAACCATTCAAGGTCATTATGGGTAACTGCTCCTTATTCTCCAGAGCTCTCGCTTGCACCATCCACAAGGCTTGATCCTCTCCTACCAATTATTCAGTATCTACATGAAGCCATTAGGAGAGCTGGTGAGACAATATGGCCTGAAGTTGCGGCCATGTGCAGATGACACCCAGCTTTTATATATAGCTCCTTTATGTTAGACCTCAACAGCATTATCTACCAGGTCTTTCATGGTTGAAGCTAATGCTCACTGAAATCAATGAGTATTCTATGGATTTCAGTGGATGCTGGATCAGATCCTCCAGGTCAAGCTAAAATCAGCACCTGGATAAGGAGCAGCTGGCTGAAATGAAACCCATTCAGAACAAAGTGATGCTGGAAGGAAGAAGGGAGCACTTACAAGAACCTTGCTTTCTCTGTAACGTTCCCCACTATTATTCACGTTATCTTCAGGTTAAGCCATTCCACAATCTTGAGACACTTCAGGACTTTTCACTGGTAATGGTTCCTTTGGCAAGCATACATTGGGTCTGTAGTTGCAAATATGCCTGATTTCACCTACAGAAAATTGTTACTAGGAAAGAGATATTAGCATAGTCTGAAGAAGACCAAAATAACTGGGTTTAAAATACTCATTTTAGAAATCTTTGTACCCAACCTATGTGAGGAAGCCATTTAGGAGATAAGGGGTTTAGCACTTCTAATCATAAGGGAAGATGGATAGTTTCCCCAAAGCAGAAACAATAAAAGGGAAATAAATCAGCAGATAAAATAGCATTTGAAGGATTTCATGATTCATTGGGATGGGGCAAGCAACACATCCCTGTACCTGTCACCTTTCCATGCAATTTTTTGATACATAATCATTTTTTTAACATGAATAATCTAAACCCTAATTTCCAAGTCAGTTGTATCCCCATAACAAAGTGGAATTAAGTACTGGCAAGTACGTGGGAGAGTATTCAGCCTATCCCAATTACATCTGACTGACATCTTCAGTAAACTTCCATTACAATACTAGCGAGATTAAAAAAAAAATCCAGAATGCCATAGACCTGTCTGTATGGTGTCAAAAACATCATCAAGTAAACTTTTATTGCAACAACCTGTGTTGGAAAAGAGACACAATATATTGCTGAGTCTTTTTTGAACCGAAAACCAAATTTGATTTACTAGGTAATCACAGTAGAGAGGGTCTGCCTTTCCTAGACCTAAAAAAGAGCTCTGTGTGGCTCGAAATCTTGTCTCTTTCACCAATAGAAGTTGTTCCAATAAAAGTTGGTTCTCACCCACCTTATCTCTCTCATATGCTGGAACCAACATGGGTACAACACTGCAAATGTAAAGTAAATGTAGTATTTTAAATGTGTCTTTACTAAAAACAAAAAACCAAAATTTTGCATGGTGCTAGGAAGAGCTGGGATTACTTCTAATATTTAGCAAATGAGTAGGTTTATTTGTTCAACTTTTTCAAAAACAGATTTGTACCTTTGCCTTGGTTATTCCATGAGAGTTAGCAAATAGTAAAGAACATGATGATTTGGTGGTGCCAGAAAATAATTTGAGTCCTGTTCTACAATTCAGTAGAAATCTGGATACAATATCATAAGTTAAGCAACCGGGTCCCTGAACTTCCAAATCAATCCTTTCTCTGGGGGAAATATGAAACTGAAAATATGATATTTTGGTAGGAATACTTGCAGAAGGGCATCAGAATCATAGGGGGCTTATATTAAAATAATATGTGGCTGAATTTTTGGCAACTGAAAACCAAATTTGATCTGCCAGATAATCAAAAACAAAGTTATAAGCAGCTGAAGCTATGCCTTAAATATTCACTGTTCTACCCACAGACTCTTCTGTAGCTTTAAAGGTAATTGAACTAGCTGGGAATTCCCATTTGATCTTTAACATGCATTCTTTTCTACAGGATTTATCGTATGCAATTGAATCAATACAGCTGTTTAAAGAAAATCTGGATATAAAATTGAACATGCGGTTTAATGCAAGTCAGAGGAATAAAGTCCCTAGCTTTGCTATAAAATATTTGAGGAAATACTCAATTAACTCAATTTTTAACTATTACACCACCTGTCTAACACTTTCATTGGTTGCAGTGATGTGGATTTTCATCTCCAGGTAGAGCTGGGCAAATAATCTAAAAAATCTTGCCTTTTTTTCTGTTTAATTATTTGTGAACAAGTTGTGACTTTTTCAAGTGTATTAATTATTCAACATGTTTACCAAATTTATTACAATATTTTTGGTCTGTAGATTGTTCATGAGAGGTTTAAACAGTTTTTGATATTCAAACTGTTTGAATTGGGCACCAAGGATAGGACTCATAGGATTATGCCCCAATTAGCAATCAGAGACTATATGATGTCTAGAGAAAAGGCAAGATTTTCAAAAGTGGATAGTGATTTCAGACACTTCAGCATTTGGGTGCCCACCGTGAGAAACTTTGGAGAGGCCTACTTTGGAAAACAAGTTCCTTTTAAGGTATCTCAGGTTGAGTAAACGAAATGACTAGTCACTTTTGAACATCTTGAACCAAGGTCCCACTGCTGCATCAAGATCCTCTAGAGCATCACAAACTAAGGGTTTGTCTGCCCTTGGGGATAGGGCGGCCATGTGCCCAGCTTTTGACTGAAAAGTCCAATTGAAAAGGGGACCTAACTGTGTCCAGTCGGATCTACCAGCCACTACTCAGCCAGGGCTGCCTCCTCCCTGTGTCAAGTGGTTGCAACTCCCAGCCCCAGCTCTGCAGGAGAATTCTCCTGACCCAGGTGGGGCAGGAGGGGAAGTTCAGTGAGTGATGGGTGGGGGAAGAGAAAGAGGAGTGAAAGGGGTAGGGCCTCGGGAGGAAGAGGCAGGGCAGAGGAAGGATCTCAGTGGAAGAGGTGGGATGGAATAAAGCTCTCCTGGTACATCGGTATCTGGCTCAGTGGCTGCAGTAGCTCTGGCTATTGGGCCAATGGCAATCTCTCCCTCTACTCCTCTTTCTGCCAGTTGCTGTCTTCTTACTGTGGACTCTTCCACCTCTTTCAATTATCTGCCTCTTTGGAAGAGAAGGAGATAGCTCAGAGCAGGAGGTTGCCTAGCTGGCTAGCAGAGAATGAATAGGACAGTGTTTTTCAGCCCCTGACCATGCCCACCTTGACAGCCAGTGACACAGTAGGGGAGGCTTTGAAGAATGTTCCATAAATTCCAGACCTCAGATCAAAGCCTGGACTTGGGCGACAGCGTGGACAGAAGCTCTGCAGTGAAACAGAGGAAGACAGAGGTGTAGCTTCGAGGATGAGAGAATTGTCCTTACTCTGAAAGTTTCTTGTTTGATGTTAGAAGATAGTGACTTTTTCTGTGAGTCTTCACCATTGGCACATGGAAAAACTGGCTTTGAATCAGCATAAATAAGGGGAAATACTCTCTGGGACTTTAAATCCATGGAATGAACTCAGGCGAAGGATTGCTACATCAGATTCCAAAGTGCAATGAAGCTTAACATACAGTGCAGCAAAGTAAAGGTCAGCTCGTCAATTTATGAAATGGTCTTTGAAGTTGAAAGAATGTATTAACATCATTTACCTTTCCAGAGGAAGGAGGTAACTGTAAGAAATTGCAGAGAATAACCTGATGAGAATAACAATTATATTGTTCTTCAAAAGCTTGGGCATTTCATTCCCAAAAAGAATGTACATGGATCAGGAGTGCTTTCACTAGAGTTCAGAAGCCCAGAGAAAGTGTGGATATCTTTATATGGCCCTTTTATGAATCAGTGGAATATGGTGACTGTGGTATGAATACAGAGTAACACATCCGAGATGAGCTAGTAGATAGTATATTAATCAAGAAACTTTCAGGAATATTTGTTCTCTCTTCTGAGCTATAGGACAATCTCCTAGTCACCCAGTTCAACTGTTTGAGGTGTAAAATTGGAACAGCACTTGAAAGAAAATTTTTATCTAACAGAGATAAAGAGTACAGGATGTGAAACTGGGAGGTGCCACGTCTAAAAGGTCCCGGGTTTCTTTAACTGTCAGAGTGCAGTCCAAAGCTTATCCAAAATTAACCAGGAGACCCAGCCCTAATAAAACTGGATGAGGAAAAATATTTCAACTTCAACTGTTGTGTTGAAAAGAGGTGCACCCCAAATTCATGCAGTTGAGATCAAGTTACTCATGACAAAAGAAACAAGCAGTCTCTTCAGCAGCTTTAAAACCCAGTTGAATAGGACCCTAAAAGAAACTGATTGGGGGCGTTATAGAAACCTTAATTACTGCTAATGAGCCCCATCATACCATGGATAATAGGGGCTCAATCCTGAGTTTTAGGCACCCTAAAATGCCATTGAAGTCAGCATAAGGTCAGGTCCATAACTTGTAACATACTTTAAATGAATCTATCTTGTATACACATTTAGGGAGCTAATGGAAATAACTTGTGTCTCTCCTGAAACTGCTTCATCCATCAGTGAAATAACACCACCTTTTGGGTAGTAGGAGATTACTGTACAACAGTTTAGGATAGGTAGACTGTAAGTATCCAAAACAACAAGTATAACATTTCTCCTACTGTGAAAAGTGCCATGGGATTTTAATGATCACATGTGATTAGATCCTCTGTTATGCATTCCGAATGAAAGCTGGAAGCTCCAGTAGCACTGTGCCCCCTAATATGCTTTAGCACCAGCTGCTAAATCATCCATGCAATATATGCAGTAACGATGTTTTCCCTGGAAGTCTCCTATCATCTTATGGCCAAGCTCTACCTTGGTTAGCTTGTGTGATCTGTTAAGATCAAAGTGCAAGTTGGTAAAACTGGAGAATAACCCAGTACTGCTTATCCAGGACACAGCAAATTATGAAGCTTTACCTGACATGTCAGGATTTCCAGAGTTGTTGGAAGAAATATGAGATATGGAAAATGGATGATACGAACAACTAAAGCCAGGATCTTTTCAAGACTCCTTTTAGCTAGTCCCACCAGCCATGCACGGATGAGCCTCATCCAGAAGAAACTTGGGTAAGTGCATTTTCCCCTAAAATGTTGAAATGCGAAGCTGACACCCTACCCAACCCTAAATTAGTAAGACACAAGTATCTAGTTTTCGTTGTTTTACTCACATGATTAATGACCCTACATGCTTGCATTACAAGAGCCCCCACTGTGGATTTTCCAAAGTGATTTCCCACTGACCAGTAACAATCCAGTGTTGCAAACGTGCATAGTGCAATTGTCACTCATTTCTCAGTGTCAGTGCAGTTCACATTATAGTGTTTGTGTACTGGATGGCTGGCATGAGCTCAGCTTATAGATCCAGGAATGTGTCCTCTTGCATTTGAAAGTTCTGCAGCCACTGCTCATGGTTCCAGTCCTGCATGACGATACAATCCCACCAGTCAGGGCTCATTTCTCAGGCCCGGAAGCGGTGCTCCACCATCTGCACCTGTTCCATGAATTCATTATAATCAATTGTAAATTAGACATTCAGGCTCAGGCTACAGCCTGAGCTCTGAGACCCTCCCACCTTGCTGGATCCTAGACCCTGAGCTCCAGCCTGAGCCCAAATGTCTATACCACAATTAAACTGCCCCTTAGCCTGAGTCCTGCAAGCTATGAGTCAGCTGGCACAGGCCAGCCACAGGTTTTTAACTGCAGTGTAGACATGCCCATAATGCACACATTGAAGAAATGGAGGTGAGTTATCTTAAATCTTACCTTGTTACATTCTCCAGAACTCTCTTGGGGCTCCTAAATGGCCCATCTATTTTAAGTACTTGTATGGCCTCCACTATTGTAGCAATTAGTCACAATCTTGAATATATTCATCTTCAAAACATCCTTGTGAAATCGAAATACTATTAGTCCCATTTTACAGAAGGGGAATCAAGGCACCAAGAGTCTAAGTGACTTGCTCTTGTGTGGCAGAGCAGGGAATGGAACCTAGGTCTCCCAAGTCATGGGCTAATCCCCTAATCACTGGACCATCTTTTTATTCTTGTGTTGTATTTTTATTCTTGATGACTTGTTTGGGTGTGATCAAATTTCTTTCCATGGTTTGTTCGGTCAGCAACCCTAGAGGTCTGAGCCTCTGACTCCAGTCTCTTTGTCAGTTCAAGGGGACCGTGCCCTCTGCATGAGGTGTTATCTGGACTGGCCTGTTTGATAGTAACGCCTAACATCCTGTTCTTCTTGGGGTCAGGGTCATAGGTCCGGGGTAGGTAGTGGAACCTGGCCTTCTCTCTCCTCTGGGTCCCAGTCCAGGGCCATGAAAATGAAGCAGCATGCATTGGCCTAAATTTGGTCAACCTGCTTGCTCACCTTCCCCTAGGCCACTTCCTACCACCACTGCATCTCAGTTTGGAGTGTGGTTGCAGTGGACTTAGAGTCTTTATTTCTAACCGCCATCTCCCAGCATAGGGCCAATATCTGAGGCCTATTTGAACCCTTGCCCACGATTTTCCCTCCTGTTTCTGCAGAGCAGTGCTCCTCCAGGAAATGGCCCCTCTCTTCTCTTCCTCCCTGCCCACCAGTTTGGGGCTGTTGAAGCTCTCTTTATCCTGGTCTTCTCCCAAGAGCATGCTCAGTATTTGCCTGAGGGTAGGGGCCTCCCTCACCCATTACTACTCCAGTACTTCCCCTGTCTCTGCCTTAGTGAGGGGCTTGTAAATTCCATCACACTCCCCATTTTTAATGTCACCTTCTGACATCTGTTCCCAGGAGTGTCTGTGAAAATGTCCACAATGCAAGTTTTTAAAACAATGTCTGCCTCTCTTCTGTCTTCTCTTGGAGTCCCCATGTCTCTTTTCCTGGCCTCTTAGCTCTCTGCGCTCATTTCCTATTAATCTTTGGGTCAGTTTTTATCTGTTTACATTGTTTTTACATTTGAAATTTCTTGAGTACTTCAATTCATTAGACAGAAGCTTCTGGTGGTAAGTCCACTTCTCTACAATAGTGCCAAACCAGGAGAGCTGGTTGGGAACTTTTAGACAAAATGGTTTTTGACTGGGAAATGACAATTTATCAAAACCAAAACTTGTCACAGAAACATATAAGCTTTGATTAAACTGTCAATGTGTAGATTTCTCAGACCCAGGATAGAATTCTGGTCAAAATGAGAGAGCAATGCATCCACCCAAGAATAGACAATAGTCTGAAGGTTAGAATCCTCACCTAGGATGTGAAAGTCCACTGAACCTGGTTCTCCCACATCCCATGTGAGTGCCCTATCCACTGTGATATGGGCTATTCTAAGTTGGGTGTTGTCACCTTGCATGGTAAGGGTCACGGCTGAGTGGGCCAAACTCAAGTCAGACTGTCACAAAACTGGTCAGATGCTCCCGCACTGAGGGTGTATTCTATAATTAGATTTAACCAAACCAGCAACAAATGTGTGCTCTGGGATCACTATATTAGCTTAACATGAAGACACAAACAGTCCCCTCAGCCACTCCAGCCCATATTACCACTCAGACAAACTGGACTTCTGTGATGAAAGGTTATTAAAACTAAAAATCACCACACATTAGGTTCTTCCAGCCCCAGGTCAATGGATGCTCAGGACCTTACACTGAAAACAAAGTGTAGTCAAGCCTTTAGTAGAAAAAGGAATGAGAGCTATTAGAAGGTCAAAGCAAATCACATACGTTACAGTTGGATCAACTTATGTAGTTCAAAACGTTAGCAGCGATGTTAAATCTGCTAATTTTCTATAAGTCTGAGTTGCCCAAATAGTTTCGGAGACATCAGTCCTTCTGTCTGAAATTTCCCCAGTTAGAATTCACCAGTCCAGAGATGGGGTAGGAAAGAGGGGGCCAGGAGCCTTTGTTCTTCCTCTGTATATCTTGACCCTTTCTGCTGGAAAAATCCTGGCTGTGTAATGGGTTAGGCAGCATGTACTTTGGCATATGTACTTTTGCCATCAGTCCTTCATATGAATTGTAAATTTTGCTGGCACCTCCTGCTTACCTACCATCTGAGGAGTCTCCAAGAGGTCCTTGTTTATAGTTCTTTTGTTATTCCTGAAAAGTTAACCTGTGTGCATTTCTCAGACTCATGTGTTTGAGTTAAAAACAAATAGCAAAATTTCATAATTCTGTACACAGTGTTGATACACACAAGATAATACTGAGAAGATTGTAACTTGTCCAGTGATACCTCACAAGGCATAGTTTGTGCAAGATTTATCACGCTTCCAAAAGTGGAGACCATATTAGTGTAGATAGTCACTTTCCCCTTTAGACAACATTACAGGTGTCTCTTGTTTATTCTACAAAAATGTTGAAAGGTCTTGGTTTCATTGTACTTTAGAACAGAAACAAACTCTGAAACCTCAATTTTTTTTTCACAAAACCGAATTCTTGTTTTCCTGCCACTGTTACAAACCATGCTGCTTCTTCATCTGCTCCTTCAGCAGCCCCATTATCCTGAAGCCTCCTTCCTTGGTCATTTTTGCAGGGCTAGACAATGTTCCTAAAGCTGGAAAGTGAGGTTTTAGACTGCTAGAGTTGTAAGCTGTCCTTTGTGATGTTGTGCAAACAGATAAACTTATGTCAATTTTCTGTACTATTTTCCCACTTAAAGGACTAAATTCCGATTCAAATGAAATGACTCTAGACTTACACAGGTGTAACTGGAAGTAGAAGTGAGCTCATAGAGCTTACTATTGAAAGATGAGAGAGAGATTTAGAATCCCATTGTGGCTATTGCAATACAATTTTCTTTTGTAACCTAATATTAGAATACATGTGTAGCATATAATGTTGCTCCCAACGTTGGTATAGTTCCCAAACATAGTCCAGGCAGTTCTGAGTATAAAAAGACAAGCTGTTTAATGAATTCACTGGTGAAAAAGGTTTATATATATATATATCCGACAGACCCTGGTCATCAGCAGGCAGGATTGAACCTAGAGCCTCGGGAGTTTAGTGCATGAGCCTGTACTACAGCATCAGTTAAAAGCCAAGTCCTTGTTAGCTAAGGCTGTAGAGCAGACTCATTTTATCTCTCTAAGAGGTCTCAGTGCCAGTAGATGGGACAGAACACCACGCCCAGAAGGTGTGTGGGTTACATGTGCTTGTGTAATATATTTTAGGTGGGGCTGGTAACACTACCTATTAAGATTTCCCAATATTTCCCATTATAAGCCCCTGTTTTCAGTTGCTTATAACTTTTTGTCAAACTTTAACATTTAACTTTAACCACCTAATTTTTTTTCCTATGAAAAGTGTCTGCCTCTGGGTAAATTCTTTTGACGCATTACAGCCAAAAGAGTCAAGCTTTTCTGAAAATGAAGCTGGAGGAAAATATATTGTGTTGCTCCTGTTAAAACATTCCAGCAAGCTGTTCTTTGAGAAGCACTGATACACCCATGCTTTGAGCAGGGTTTTGAAAATCTGCAGGAGGGTCGCATTTGTGTGAAAATTGTGCCTTTTATGAAAATCTACCCAAATTTGATCAGGTTATAAGCCTTTGAAAAATCGCAGTTCTCATATGCTTCGTAGAGAACACGGGAGAGAAAGAGAGTCTCCTGCTCAGTTCTGTGCCTAGTCCCAGCCCATCCCAACTCACAGTGCCCCAGAACTGCAATTGCAGGAAAAGTCCTTCTTAGCTTGAGGAATGTAGATAGTCTTTGGTGAATTGAGCTGTGAAGCTCTAACAAGTCTCTACTGAGCATGTGCAAACTGAGATCTTTCCAAAGGCTTATAACTTACCTAAATTTGAGTGGATTTACACAAGGATCTGAAAAATAACAATAGAATGCTAAATGTGTCATTTTTGTTACTCTATCTGATTAGCCAGTGGCATGGTTGTCTGAGTTGTACAAGAGAAAGTGCCTGAATAGTTTAGGAGTAATGATGCTGTTCTTCGGTGTTCAAATGAACATCAAGGTGTGAACATTTCCGCTTGGCAACATGTTGAGAATCTTATGATGTTTAATCTGGAAAGACCTGTTCTGACAGTTTTGATAGACATGAACTGGCATGCAGTATGTTTGCCTTGAAAGCCTTCTGTTAGAGTGGTGCATTCTGTCAGATTCTCTGACTCCCTTCCTCATGCGCCTTTCTACTGGAGCGTGCTCTTCTCAGATTTAACACATCACTCCGGGAGTCATTTTCCGTATATGGGTATAAGGCATGGCATCCTTTCATGTTCTGCAGCATTCCAGGGGTGCAGCCAATGCCAAAAATAGAAACTCCGGACAACCAAAGGTGAGATGTTTTTATTCTGTAAATCAGAGCAAAGTGTTACAGTTGCTAAACTGTGGAAGACGGTGACCACCCTGCATAGGAAGCATCCACAGAAAATAATTAAACGTTATTAAACAGAAGTTTATTTTACAGCATTTATAAATACATATAAGTATATCTGACCAATTTCTACTCTGCATTAGAGTATATTGAGTAAATCTAAGCAGCCCTAACTTTAGTGGCATTATTCTGAATTTCCACTGGTGTAACAAAGGGCAAATTATGACCAACCCATTCTAACTAGACATGGGGATCTAAGCTATGAACATCTGGAGTTGACCCTTCCCAAACATGGGAAAAACTCACAACTGGCTCTGGATGGATTAGAATGTGGCAGTTGGGGTCCATCTCTAATTTTAACTGGATTTTTGAGTTTACCTGTACATTTTCTGTTGCAGAACTTGGAAAGATAAAAAGTTAATATCATATAAATTTAGGACCAAAATATTTGCACTGTGAAGGCAGGTTAAACATCCACTTAACACCCTGTATTTCCTCTGGCAAGTAATGACACCGTGCTTCAATCACACTGACCTGAAAAGATAAATGTTTCGCTTAACAATTTTTCCTCTGACTTGCATCAGTTATATATGATTTATCTTTTAATGTGGTAGGCTCCAGCTCAGTGTTCTCGGCCCAACAAAAACTCTCATTGACTTGAGTGAAAGATTTTATCAGGACCAGCTCTACATTGAACCCTTTCCCTATGCATGGGAGAAATACAAAATTAGTATCTTTGACTGTTTTTTGTTTGGACTTTTTTCGTTGATCCTGTAGTCATACTATTTTAGTAGAATGCTGTCTGCAGCATGATTTCAGACATTTGACCAATTAGTGTGATTGAGGTATAGTGACTACCAGTATAAAAGGCAATGGAACATCAAATCTTCAGTAGCAGCTGTAGAACCTGTTAATCTTTCTGTAATAGTGCCAAAATCACAAGTTATGTTTGACTATACCGGATTAACAGACCATAAGCACCATTAGGCAGTCAGAAATAAAGCAGTTCCAGTGTGAAACATGTTTCTCTATACTTTTGTGGCAGTGATAATTATATTACACTGCTTCCCAGAGGCCCCAGTTGTGATCTGGGCCTATTTGTGTAATGTGCTGTACAAATGCATCTGAAGATACAATTCCTACCTCAAGAGCCTTATGTCTAGTTTGATTTAATGCAGTACACAATAATGACGAAAAACATTAAGCCTCATTTATGTATTTCACAATATTTTTAACGGTTCTGTTATCAAGCAATCCTACTTTTTCAATCACAGTACAATAAAAAAAATTCCTGTCAAATCTGCAATATTATTGTTTGCTCTCTTTGCTACTTGTGCATTTTGATGACCACATGACTTTGTTGGAGTCATTGGAAGCCCACATAATATCACTATTATCATGGCCTTGAGAAAGTAGCATCTCAGAGTAACTATATTAGTTTTTTCTTTTTTTTTTCTTTTTTCTGTAGCAGAGAACATTCTTTCTCTAATGTGTAGATTCTACTGTGCTCAGTAATTTAAAAATACTTTTAGTTAAAAATATATATTAATATTTTACATGTAACTTTACACCCCAATTTTGCAAACACTGACACACATACTTAACTTTGCCACCAAGAATCGTCCATGAAATCAGTGGGACTACTCATGAAAGCAAAGTTAAGGCCTGCATAAGTGTTTGCAAGATCAAGGCTTACTTAGGAAGCAACGGGAAAATAAGATTATACTCAGAAATAAGGCCTTACTCTGGCCCTCGTCGAGCAAATAGTGGTACCTGTGCAATATCTTTAAACGTGAGTAATCCCATTGACTTCAGTGTTGCAGGACTGGACCTTAAGGTTTAAATGTGTGATATAATTTATTTGTTTATTTTCACTGGTCATTTGCTGTTCATGCCAATATTATCATTATGATGTGCAAAATTAATTCTTTCATTGGAAAATTTAAGCAAAGGGTTATTTTATTAATGTATTTGAGAAGAATTCATGGAAAATTCAAATTGAAAAGTGTTTGATTCTTTTTAGAAATCAGCATAAATGGCATGCAGCTTGCAACCGTAACATCTTTGATGGCTTAGTCATGTTTTTTGAATGTTTGCCTCATTATGGATAGTTACTGCAGCAACTTGAAGATCAAAAAGTTGATGTTGCTTATCGTACCTGCGCCATGACATTGTAACATTCTTATCTTTGATCTTACATTAATGCATAGAAGTTGTTTCTTTCAATTTGTATTCATTTAACGTAGTTTAAATCAGAAATGGCATATAGTGATATATAATATGATCAATGTTTGGGCGTTATGTAGTCCTGGATGAGAAATCAGTGACCTTCTCTGATAGCATGTATTGGCCTTTTCAGGTATGTTGTATTGCTGCAGTTTGTCATTTTTGCTTATTAACCCAGTTTTGCAGCTTTTGATTTCAATCAGCTACAATACTAAGTTTCCTGCTTGCTCTGTCTGGGTTCTGTGCACAAGATCCATTACACAGCCCCATGCAAGGTGACAGGGTACAGCCATGATTTAAAATTCCACAATCGTCATCATTTCATTAGCAGCACAGCGTGTGACACAATGAAAGTGATGCCATCTGACAATCCTGCTTCTTAATCAGACTCAAAAGAATTCTGAGACTATGTCAGGGGATGTATCCATTTCTGCTTCCCTAAATTTTATGGATGGTCCCAAACCAAAAACTTGAATTCCAACACCCCAGAAGTTTGGAGAAGTTTCAGTCTGGATCTGGATCAAAATTTTGTGACTCGCATCATTGTTAAGAAATGCCTTTCTTCAGAATACGCTCAGTGGTAGTAAACAGCTCTGAACCATGTACCCGTAACTGTGATAAATGGCTCGGGGCAAAGAAAAATTGACTGTATCTTTCACTTTTGGGGGCTAGATGCTCAGCATATGTGAACTTTTTATTTGGACTATGCTTAAACATCATTTTCCTGAAAGCCAAACACTTGTGTGCCTTTGGAAAGAATAAACGTTCAATGTCACTCAGTAAGAATGCTTGGGACAAGCAAGTAACAGATCTTTTGGGATGTCCATTCACACTTGCCATGTACAAAACATTATCTACCATAATACCAGATACTGCAGCCTCTTAGTGCTAAATAAGCTCAAGCAGTTAATAATGAACTGGGCCACTGATAAAAGGTAGGGGGGAACTTTGTTGACCCACACTGTTAGCAATTATTAAAACTAGGCTTAAAACGACTGTCAATTTGCTCAGCCTATTCAGAGCCTCTCTTATGTAAGAGATGGATTTTAGAAACATGTTTTTTGCCTCCTCTCCTCTCCCCCAAATACAAGTGCTGATTAGGTGAGCCATGAAACTGTAGCACAGTTCTATATTTATTGTCCATATTTAAATCCATTACATTGTAGACAGAATGGGTCTGTATAAACAGGTAAACTGACTCCTGCACATTGTGAACACCTTTGATAAGTATTGTTGTTGCAACCTGTTTGCACAGTATGAAGACCTACCACTTGAAAACACTTTATACGTTTACATATAACAGGATAGACTAAACTCTCTAGAGACATGTTGGCTGCAGCAAGTGATTCTGCAAAGTCAGATGTTACAAGGTTGTGAGTCTTTTAGTTTTCAGTACTGTATTGAAACAAAGCACTCACGGTGACTTGTCATTTGGCCAGAATGTCACTTTCCATTTAACAGACACAGGTTTCTAGATTTCATTTGCGTATGAATACTGGATTTCTGAGTGTGATTAAGACTCCGATTATAGGTAGATTTAAAAAGTTTGCTGCCGCGACTAGCATGCACTAAACCTTTAGTGAAGTCTATAATATTATTTGAATACTTACAAATTTTGTAACCTTATTCTATCACTGTAGTTTTTGATGTTCTGAAGCTTGAAAACTGTAACCACAAGTCCCTAATGATCTGTTGCTGTTCAAGCAAAAAAAAACAAAACAACAACCCATTACTGGAGAATCAATGGACTTAATGTTAACAGCCACAATGTTATCTCAGAGACATGTTAGCTGAGCTATGTATTGCTCAATAAGATTTTCCTGTCATCAGTTAAAATAATTGATCAGCAAAATAGCATACTGATGAATGCAGAATAAATTTCCCAACAGATACATAGAATAAGATTTGGAGATGGGTTCTGAGCTCATTTACACGGAAGAAAATCCAGAATAATTCCACCAGCTTCAATGCAGTTACTCCATATTTTCATTGGAATCAGATCTCCGAAATTGAGATGAAGTTCAATTAAGAACAGGTGATTTTCAGAATTAATGTTGGATCTGGAAAAAAATTGCATTTTTAACTAAAAATGCAGTGTAACAAGTTAGAGAGGACTTTACAACTAAATCATCTGTCACTGAAATTTATGCAGGCATGGGTGATAGAATGGAAACAAAAGTTTATAAAAATGGAATCAAAATGCTTAATAACAATCACAAGAGATGACAGATTATTGTATTGCATAACAAAAAGACCTCAAGGTATTAAAGGTGTCAATTTACAGTGTTTTCCATATTGTGGTTACAAGTCAGATTCTGACCTTAGTTCCACTGATGTAAATCTCAGGTAACTCCAACAATGTCATTGCTATTACTCTCAATTTACATGGATTGTAAATGAGATCAGAATGATACCCACAGTGTTCTTGGCCTATAAAGTTATACAGATGGGCTAACTGAAGCTTTAGTTATTATACTTAATTGGATGAATGGCCTTCAAAGCTGTCAATAAACTGTGTGTTCACAGTGAGGTAATTAATAACGCTAGTTCTATTTGGTAGTCATATAATTAGCCATTATTTTTGAAGCATGACATTGATGTCTTTATGCAGAGAAGTAATTGCAGGTTTCTGAAGAGGGTATATGGCTTCCCACTAATTCCCCACAAGTCACATCATCACTGAAAACTGAATCTTAAAATCTGTCATTCTGAATTAATAATTAGGATATTTTTCTAATAGCAAGTTAAATCATTATGGAAATAAATTCCTATTTTTCTGTAAAGGAGTAAGTAATACCTCACTGATGAAGGAGGGTTTTAAAACATAAATAATGCTTTTGAGGAGTTTAAAGAACCTATATGTTCAGTCAGTTACTGTATTGCAAGATCTAAACAAAACTATTATGGAGAACTTGAAACTGCACCATGATATTGTTTTGTTTTATTTTTTCCATTAGTTTATCCTTGGGTACCTGTTTATAGCATGAACAGAATCAAATGTGAATAATTAAGGACACACTCCTCTGCAGTGTATGTTCTCTAACTCAAAAGGATAAAATGGAGGGTTTAGCATTTGGCACTGTTAGTTAGGTTCTATACTCTCTGGAGGCTTGAACTGAAGGGCAATGATAGATGGAATGTCGTCATTATCCTAGTTAAAATAATAAGCTTAAATGCTGTGCAGCAAAGCTGATATTTTGACATGATCAGATCAATATGGACAGTTACATACGTTGGTGTCTGTGTACATCACATTTAAAATAATATTAAATAGTAACATGAATCTGTTTCAGAGATGAAATGTATCAAGAATAGCATAGCCTGTTCATTGGGATAAAATATTTCCAAAGCCTTGTGTATATTTAATTTGTTTCCCTCTGTGAACCTTCAATACCATCATAGTTTTTCAGTAGTTTTGGAGAATGCCTCCTTTTCCCCTACACTTTTTAAAAAAAAAGACTAATATGTTAGGAATTTTGTAAAGGTGTAAGTAACAATATGTATTTTGCAGAGTGACTCACACCCCAAAGAACCTCACAAACAACAAATGCCACCATTGAAATTCAGTAGAGCAAAGCTCCCCCAGCTTTCTCTGACCATGTCTGCATCCAGATCTTCATCCAGAGACAGAATTTTTGGTTCTGTTTTCTATCCCTGGAAATAAACAGGAGCCAAACTTTAACCTGGCCTCAGCGATAAAACAGTGGAGGGAGTCAATGTTCCTGTGGCTAGGTTGCTAGGCTGGCTCTGTGACCTTGGGCCAAGTTTTCCAACTATAAATAATACTTCCCAACTGTGATTCTGTAAGACCATGTGACAGTCTATGCTAAGGTCCCGCGGCCTCACCAAACAAATGAATAGCAGGAAACCAGTATGACTCACCTGTGTGTTAGATACATAGACTTTAAGATCAGAAGGGACCATCATGATCATCTAGTCTGACCTTGTGCACATTACAGGCCCCAGATCTTACCCACTCACTCCTGTAATAGACCCCCAACCTCTGGCTGAGTTACTGAAGTCCTCAAATCATGGTTTAAAGACTTCAAGTTACAGAGAATTCACCATTTACCCTAATTTAAACCTGCAAATGACCCAGGCCCTATGCTTCAGAGAAAGGCAAATAACCTCCAGGGTCCCTGCCAATCTGATCTCAGGGGTAATTCCTTCCTGACCCCAAATATGGTGATCAGTTAGACCCTGAGCATGTGGGCAAGATCTTCCAGTCACATACCTAAGAAAAAATGCTCTGTAGTAACTCAGAGTCCTCCCCATCTAGTCCTGTCTCGGGCAATTGGGATTTTTCCTACTAGCAGTCACTGATGGGCCACAGGCCATTGTACACAGTCCCAAAATTGTTTGTTGTTAATGCAAAGTCCTGCACTTTGGGACTATTACATTTCATCCCATTTATATTATTCCAGTTTACAAAGTCATCCAGATCATCTTGTATTATAATCTGGTCCTCCTCCATATTGGCCGGACTTCCCAACTTTGTGTCATCCGCAAATTTTATCAGCATATTCTCACTTTTTGTGCCAAGGTCAGTAATAAAAATGTTAAATAAGACTGGTCCCTAAATTGATCCCCAACTCCACTAGTAACCTCCCCTCCAGTTCACCTTTCAGTATGGCATGTTATAGTCTTCCCTTTAACCAGTTTCTTATTCATCTTTCAATTTGCATATTCATCCCCATCTTCTCCAATGTAACTAATAATTTCACATGTGGAATTGCATCAAGTGCCTTACTGAAATCCAGGTAGATTAGATCTACTGCATTTCCTTTGTCTAAAAAATCAGTTATCTTTTCAAAGGAGGAGGTCAGTTTGGGTCTGGCACAATCTACCTTTTATAAAACTATGTTGTATTTTATCCCAATTACTGTACACCTCTGTTCTTAACTACTTTCTCTTTCATTATTTGTTCCAGGATCTTGCGTACGAGTCAGGTCAAACTAGCAGCCCTGTAGTTTCCTGCATCACGTTTTCCTTTTCTTAAAAATAGGAACTATCTTAGCAATTGCCCCGTCATAGGATCTATTAACTAGTTATTTATAAACTGTTTCAGAATGTTTTTTTTAATTTTAAATGTTGCTTTTAAATTAAAAATGTTTAATTTTTAAATGTTTATTGTATAAGAGCAACCAGAGATCTTTTGGTATTTGGAAGTTAAATATTAAATGTATTAACCACTTAGGGCCAGAATGAGATCCATGCTAGGCACTTGCATGGGAGGGCAAAGGGAACGAAGGTACTCTCTTACGTTTTCGGCTCACTTCTGTATCACGGGTGGCAGCTTCTGTGGAGCCACTATTCATGCTCCCATGCATGTGAGCAGGGAGTGATAAGCAGTGGATAAGAAATGGGTGGAGCTGAGACTCTGCTTTCCCCAAACCACCACGCCTGAGACAGAACAGCAGGGGAAGTAATCTGGGCGAGAGAGAAATCTGGTACAGATTAAAAAGAACAGGGAGTACTTGTGCCACCTTAGAGACTAAAAAATTTATTTCAGCAAAAGCTTTCGTAGGCTATAGCCCACTTCATCGGATGCATAGAATGGAACACACAGCAGGCAGGTATATATACACACATGAAAAGGTGGAAGTTGGTCTCTAAGGTGCCACAAGTAGTCCTGCTCTTTTTATGGATACAGACTAACATGGCTGCTACAGATTAGCTCCCTCTGCCCAAAGCCAGGGGGAACCATGAATTGCATTGTGACTGAGTCACAATCTGGTTCGTAGTCTGCTTCTGGGGCTGTATAAATAGGGGCTGCCCCTTGCTTGCGGCTGTAGGAAAATCACAATTGAAGATTTGTTATTAATTAGGCCCCACTCTTGAAAAAATGTACACATATGCCTATCTTTACTACTGTGAGCAGTTTCATGATTGTAAAGTACATGCATAAGTGTCTGCAGAATTGGAACTTTAGTGATTATTTTATAAGTCCTCTGTCATTTAATATATATCACACAAGTGCTTATAAAAATTGCCTTTTTTGCTTTGTATATTTTATGTAAAATGTGTGTTACTGTGAAGCCTACCTGTGTGTTTCCCCCCTGTAACAATTAACAGGAATCTCTTTTCATGAGTTTGTTCAAAGCACAGATCCTATTTTTAAAATACTTTAAACCTGTTTTTGGTATTAGCCTACTTATCAATGTTGATGACAAACAGCGAAGTTCTGCTGTGTGGTATTTAAGTTAAACAAACCGATACAAGTTGAATGAAGTTTGCAGATCAAGACAGTTCTTGTCTTTTCTTTCAGGCCTTAGCCAGGCTGATAAAATCAGAAACTTTTCAATCCTTTGGATTTTCAAGTAGAAAAAGAGACTAAATTTAGACATGGATGCCTCTCGCTCAGCCTACTGACCCTGAACCAAGTGATTGTAGGTTGTGCTGACAAAAGCCCCATTGTCCTTTTCATTAATCAAATCCACTGAGCCAGGTAAATCTTTAAACAAGATGAATGGGCAGCATTTTTAAAAAGTAAAATAATTCACTAGAATTTGGATGTGTTTCTCTTTAATTAGTTTGATGAGCACAAAAATCTGAGGCCTTGTCAAACACCCAGTATTAACTTATGATACTGACCTAGGGAATGAAACACTGAGGAGGTAGAAGAATGGGCAGGTGAAACCTAGCTGAATAAGAGACCTTTTCTGTTTAAGCCTTTTCTCCAGATGAAAAGAATCATTACCACAATGATACTTCTAATTATACTGTCATTAGGATACTGCTGCAGTTTGCTATGGTGCGTGAAGCCCTGCTTTCTTCAACAACATGATCCAAAAAGGGTTGAAACCATGAAAAATGTCTTGAGGCACTTAACCCTTTAGCTGAAAATAAATATAAATATTCATGCCGACTAAAAGACTGCAACTTATTTTTTTTTCATATTTCTAAGTCAATGTATCCTATTTTCCTCCTACTCATTCATTATATTTTCAAGGTTTTCAGACCATTCAAAGGTGTTTAAAAATTATTGGCAAAACAATTTGTAAGTGAAAAACATAGGACCACCTCCTTTGTGTCCAAGACAGATCCAGAGTATCAGAGTAATGATATTTCTTGTTCACAGTGTAAATGAAGGGGAACTAATACACATTTTATAGTCTTTAGAATTGATCTACTTGTAACATAGGAACCTCTTCATGCTGGCTGATTAGTTTGAGTTGAGGTTCATAACAGTGAGCTGTTAACCAAAAGAGACAAACAATCGGATATGCTGGTAACACCTTAAGCTACAGTTCAGGGCATTGTCTATTGGAGATTGCTTTTTCAAAACAAGGAGCACCTGTTTTATCTATGAATAGAATGCTTTTTATATGCTTTACGATGTCTTTTAAACTAAAGAGGGCCCCAGAATAAACATTCAAATCCAAGCTTCTTGTATTTGTAAGCTTGAGAACTAGGATTTTAATTCTCGCCTATATATTTGATGCCAGGTCAAATACCAGATTGCAGAAAGCTTATATTCTGGACCAGGTTCAGATGCAGTCCATAATGGCAATATTTATGCAATATCATCTGCTTTCATGAATCCCATGCACTGCTACAGGCTGGGAACCAACAGGCTAAGCAGCAGTTCTGCAGAAAAGGACCTGGGGATTACAGTGGATGAGAAGCTGGATATGAGTCAACAGTGTGCCCTTGTTGCCAAGAAGGCTAATGGCATATTGGGCTGCATTAGTAGGAATATTGCCAGCAGATCGGGGGAAGTGATTGTTCTCCTCTATTCGGCACTAGTGAAGCCACACATAGAGTATTGTGTCCAGTTTTGGGCCCTACACTACAAGAAGGATGTGGATAAATTGGAGAGAGTCCAGTGGAGGGCAACAAAAATGATTCGGGGGCTGGGCCACATGACTTATGAGGAGAGGCTGAGGGAACTTGGCTTGTTTAGTTTGCACAAGAGAAGAGTGAGGGGGGATTTGATAGCAGCCTTTGACTGCTTGAAGGGGGGTTCCAAAGAGGATGAAGCTCAGCTGTTTTCAGTGGTGGGAGATGACAGAACAAGGAGCAATGATCTCAAGTTGCAATGGGGGAGATCTGGATTGGATATTAGGAAACATTATTTCACTAGGAGAATGGTGAAGCACTGGAATGGGTTACCTCAGGAGGTGGTGGAATCTCCATCCTTAGAGATTTTTAAGGTGCAGCTTGACAAGGCCCTGGCTGATTTACTTGGGGTTGGTCCTGCTTTGAGCAGGGGGTTGGACTAGATCACCTCCTGAGGTCTCTTCCGACGCTAATCTTCTATGATTCTATGAATCTATGGTTCGTGAAACTTCCGGCACCTAATGCTAAAATCTTGCTGGATTTTAAACCATGCAACCCTGGTTTAGCCTGGAACCATACCCAAAAACTCATCTGGATTTGAAGACTCTTTCCTTGATCCATCTAATCTGATCAGTGTATTTTCCTCCACATTTCCTGTAGTTTTAGATTAGTCTGATTTATTTTTAGACATGTGACAGTGTCTATTGACTACTCCTGTGATATCACCTATATCTGCATGCTCATATGCAACCCGCTAGGCCTATGTTAAAGCTCTATGTAGACTCTACAGGTCTGGCGTATGCTTCTTATGTGCCCCATGTTGACTCCTGCATGTGACTTGCTGGGCAAATGGGTTAGAGTCACTAGAAGATCAATATCCAAATAGGTTGGTGCCAGTGGCAGAGCTGATGGGGCTGGCTGCTCCACTCCTGATGGCATGTGTGTGTGGTATCTTTTCACATGGGACTGGAGAGTGCATGTGCCCCACCCTCATCTAGCACTGGCAGGTCCCATCCTGCAGGGCAGAGCTCAGCTGTCCACTCCAGGCATTGTGACCCTCCCAATCCCGCTCACTCAAATTTGGCCTGGCCCCCCTCTCTGTCATTTTCTAATGGAGAAATATATTCCCTGTATATTGGATACACTGTGGTAGAATTTTACTCAACATTTTTTTAAATTGTGCACCTGATCCCATGCTACTGGAGTCAAAGGGAGTTTGCTTCTGACTTCAGTGATTGCAGGATCAGATCCTAACTCAGGAGTAGCTCCATAGAAGTCAGTGGAATGATGATGGTTTGAAACTGGTTTAATTTAGAATGGAATCTGGCCCCGTCTGCACAAGAACGACCATCTGTGAAATATCATGTATTTCCATAACATGCAAAACCACACAAAAAGCACCAAAAATCTGATTTTTGCGTGGCCTTGGGAAAGCTCCTTCTGCTGGCGAAGACAGTAACAAAATTCCAATTGGCTTTACAGGTCTGCAAAGCCGGTGAGCTCTAAGTTTGTTCTTTCTTACACTGCTATATTCTTGATTTTCTGTCATGTAAGTGCAAAAGGAACCAGGCCTCACTGGCAATCAAAATAACTATTTTTGCCTTTATAAAGGGTATTATATAATCCTACATATGGTACAGCCAGAAAATAATCGGAGTGGTTGGCCAATGGAATAATTTCTTTCTGAACAAGCCAGGTAGCCTGTACCAAGATCCACAGGCCTCCACTGCAAAAATCTGGGGAATATTTATTGTTGAACTGAGATTTTGAAAATACGAAACTATCTTCACAAAGGCCTGGGAAGTGAAGCACTCAGGCAAAGCCGCTTATTTTTATATCAGTCCGTACTTTAAGAAATCCAGAATGTTTAGAGTAAAAACTTTTGGATGCTATAAAGGAAGTTATTTTTAAAATGCTTTTAAAGTACTTTAATATACTGCATTTTACAAACTAGTTCAGGTTCCTTTGAAAAGCAGAGAGAACAAGAATGTGCAGTCTTTAAAATGGTGTATTCATATGGAGAGACAAAACAGGTGAGGTAATTCCTTTTATTCGACCAACTTCTGTTGAAGAAAGAGACAAGCTTTTGAGCTTACCCAGAGCTCTTCTTCAGGCCTGAGTATTCGTACCCTCGTATACTGTCCTGGGAATACTGGTTCAAATTATGGTTCAGTAACAGGCTGGCAGTATTTTCCTGGACCTCCCACAGAACCTGACTTGTTAGCAGGAGTTGATCTTTCTGGAAAAGTATTTAGGTGGGTTCTGCTGAATTACTGAGTCAGATGACTCATTATCCCTCTGAATGTAAGGGCGGTGAAGGTATAGGGTGTGGACTGAGTAGCCTAAGGAGAGAGTCATATCTGGTCTTTGTTGTTTGTAAATGAAGTGACTCCATAAGAAATGGTGACTTTGAACTTTACGTAGAGCATGGTGTAGGCTGGAGAAGGGTATCTGCTAGCAAAGTTAAAGATGATCAATGAGAGGAAAACAGCATGGTTCATATCCCTTAAAACACTGATTTTATTTTCCTCCTCATCACTTAAGGCTGCAAATATCTTTGACATTTTTCCAACCAAGTCCTGTTCTCATCATTTAACCTTAAGTAAACTGAGTTCCACAATGGAACACTTGAAGTAAACTACAATAAATTTGAGGATTGTATTGTTGCATTTTTCATGGACTGCAAATCTCACTAAAAACAAAAACAAAAAAACACGTATCCAACCCTTTTGGGGCTAAGTTTATAACTCATGTAATGCACATTTTAGCTTCTTTTCTGAAAATTAATGTTCTCAATTTTAAGCATGTTAGGGTTTATAATACATAATAATCGCTTTAAAAGATAACAGTTGAATTAAAAGAAGTTCAATATTTTTAATTGTTTGAATTGTTTTTCTTTTTAATTAATATGTACATAACTCCCACTATACTGATGATGTTTTTTTAAACAGTTTTATTCCAACTCTTATAAAAAGGGAAGTCTGAAATTAACTTTTATTTTCATTCAGTATAGAGACCTAAAATGTATGGTTGTTCACTGAACATTATATCTTGGAGCTCTTTTGCAATACAAGTTAATTAACTGGATTTAGATATTTGCAAGATGATATATTTAATGAGATTACTGCTCATATAATGTTCTCAGTCACTGATTTGGAATCTAAGCTCAAGAAACAGAATACTGAATTTCCAGCTCTTTGAGAGTTAATGTTGTGTTAAAGAAAAGTACAATTTGAACCTTATTGTTCAGAAATAGCTAAGTTATTCAAGTGAAAAAGAGCTAGGCTCTACAGAAGCTCCACTGGGCAGATGCATGAGCAGGAGTGCGCAGAAACTGACATTCCTTCTACCGCTCATGGTACAGATATACCCACACCTGAACTCCTGGCAAGTTCAAGGCAATTGTGTATCTCATCAAAATATAATGGCCCATTATTCAAAGCCTGTCTCCCAAGTGGGATCAATTAGATGCTTTGGTCTACAGGCTTAAAGATAAACACTCATGTTTTCATTTGTATAGAATGAAAATGAAGCCATATTCGACTATGCCACATCCGTTTGCTAGTTGTGATACTATCACATTTTAAATCTACTACTGTATTTAATATGTTCACAGAAAATATTTGTTATTTATGGAGAGAGGTAGAAAGTTATGCACTAACTTGCTCTGGTGGTGAAAAATACAATAACGCAGGAAGAAGAGCATTTCAGTACTCCAATAAATCATATTAGTGGCTATCTTTTTTTAAGGCAAATATATTTCTGTGTGTCAGTTTTGTTCACTATAATGTTATAGTTTCATTCTTAACACAGGCTATCTCTAATGAATATGATATTTTAAATCTCATGATCAGAGTACTACTTTTAAAAAGAAATTTCAACACTTTGTTTTAATTCTATTAAGTGTTTCAATATTAGTTCAGTCAAATAACTGTTAGAATGCAGGAATTTATATTCTCACTTTGAAGGATGACTGTGTATTTTGTAATGATTTAAACGTACATGGTAAGTAAAATGATTATTTGTAGTTAACCTGTGCAGACTGTAAAATTTCCCAGTTTTTAAAAGCCCCAAGGACGGCAGATTTGTTAACTTTTGATTTGTGAACACAATTTACGTTCATTTGCCAGCAGCAAAAATCCAGTTAGCTCCGCCACACGGCACGCTGCTAGTGCTTGGAGATTTCAGTGCCAGGCCTGGCTGTGATTAAACTGGGCATGAAGCAGTGATGGGTCCCTTTTGGCTTGGGTTCCCCAAATGACAAGAAGACCTGGCTTGTAACATTTTATGCCAGCAAGGGCTTATCTGTTATGTGGTCCTGATTCAAAGGCCTTCATGTCCACCGTTAGGCCTGGATTTCAAACAATGGATGTGCCATGAAGGAACTTGACCACACACATAATGGTCAGAAATCATTCCATAGTGAAATCTCACTGGGTCTTCAGCAGCGCAAAAACACCAGCAAATTCAGACAATAGACTAGCTGGTGCTCAGCTCTAACTGCATCGTCCATTGCCTCGCAAGCCAGACATTTACCAAAAGTACAGTGTCCAGCATCTGTCTGAGGATCCTGCCGAAGCCATGAAATACACACAAGCCATCAAGGATCACATATGTGGCCTTGCTACCCTCTCGGGTGTCACAGAAATTGTCTGGAAACTGCTGCAGATCCAGGGATGAACACTGATTCTCCATCATTTTAGGAAGTACAAAAGGCCATTGAAAAGTTATGCAGTGGATGTGCTGCTGGACCTGATGGTATTCACCTGAGCTACAAAAAGTTGCCTTGGAACCAAGTGAACATCGGCCTGAATCAACTGTTCTTAAACGTATGGACATTAGGCAAAGTACAAGCAGAATGGAAAGATGGCATCATAGTGGCCCTGTACAAGGGCAAAGGATCTCAGGCCGTGAGGCAACTATAAATCCATTTCATTTTTGTTCTCTGGCAAGGTCTTTGCTCTCATTCTGGTTGGTAGGATGCAGCTGCTCCTTACCAGACATTGTCATCCAGAACAATCAGGTGTTATTGTAAGATAGTCAACAATGGACACTGTCCTTACCCTCTAGCTTCTGGCTGAGCTACCCTGAGAATTTAACTGCCCTCTTCACGTGGCATACTACATACATGTAGCTTTTGATTCAGTTGACAGGTCTGCAGTTTGGCTCAAGATGAAAGGAGTCAGTGTTCCAAATGTTTTACTAAATATGATGGGTGATATTCACACTGGTACCAGTGTGAGAGTGCATGTAGGTTCACAGCTTTTGACACATTCCTGGACAACCTCAGGTGTATGGCAAAGATGCATTCTTGTCCTGGCACTATTTTGTCAAGTCATTGACTGGATATTAAGATTTGCCACTCCACATGTTGGAATCAAAGTTGGTGAAGAAGTGTTTACCGACCAAGACCACACTGATGATCTGCATTGCTTGTGGAGACTTCAGAGAGTTGCAGCCCCAACCTCCAGAGTCTCCAAGATATCAGCTGTACTGCAAAGCTGACTATCTCATGCTAGAACATCAATTTTCATAACCTCAGAGCTGGGCCACAAGAATCCCTGGTGCAGGTGGGATCGAATACCCTGGAGAGCATGGATGACTTCATAGAACTCATGTAAGACTGGAAGGCACCTCAATAGGTCATCTAGTTCAGTTCTGTGCACTGAGGTAGAACTAAATGTTATCTAGACCATCACTGACAGGTGTTTACCTAACTCAGTCGTGGGCAAGTTGAGGCCTGTTGGGTAATCTGCTCGTAGGCTACAGGTTGATCTAACCTATTCTTAAAAACCTCTAGTGATGGAGATTCCACAACCTTCTGTGTAATTTGTTGCAGTGCTTCACTACCCTTACAGTTCGGAAGATTTTCCTAATGTCTGACATAAATCTGCCTTGCCTTGTCAATTACTTATTGTCCTGTCCTCAGTGGTTAAGGAGAACAATTTATCACTCTTCTCTGTACAACGTTTTACATACTTGAAGAATGTTTTCATGTTCCCACCCAGCCTTCTCTTCCCCAGACTAAACAAACCCATTTTTTCAATCTTTCCTCACAGGTAATGTTTTCTAGGCCTTTAATCATTTTCATTGCTCTCCTCTGGATTTTTTCCAATTTGTCCACATCTTTCTTGAAATAAGGTGCCAGAACTGAACTCCAGTTGACACCTTATCAGTGTTGAGTAGAGTGGAAGAATTACTTGTATCTGGCTTACACAACTCTCCTGATATACATCCCAGAATGACGTTTGCTTTTTTTGCAACAGTATTACATTGTTGTTTAATATTTAGTTTGTGAACTACTATATAATTCACTGTTCCTTTTCTGCAGTACTCCTTCCTAGAAATCAGTTGCACATATTCAAAATAGGAAATGACTGCCTAAGTGGAGTATTTGCATTTAATGAATTTCCTATTTATTTCAGACCATTTCTCCAGTTTGTCGAGATCATTGGAGTTTTAATTCTGTCTTCCAAAGCACTCGCAACTCTTCCTAGCTCAGTATCATCCACAAACTTTATAAGTGCATTGTGTATTATCCAAATCATTTATGACGATAATGAACAGAATCAAACTCAAAAACAATCCCTGCAAGACCCAACTCGATATGCCTTTCCAGCTTGACTGTGAACTGTTGATGGTTGCTTTCTGAGTATGGTTTTTCTAACTGTGTAACTACCTCATAGTATATTTATTGAGACTATATTTTCCCTAGTTTGTTTATGAGAAGGTCATATGAGACATTGTAAAAAGCCTTACTAAAGTTGAGATATATCACATTGCATTTAAATATGACAAAACTAAAGAACAAAAGACTGCTCTGGATTACATCATTTAGGCCATAATGGACCACCAGTACAAGTATAGGTGTGCATGCAGAACTCCCAAGGGCCATCAAGGAAAGTCTTAAGTGTATATATACATTTTCATAAAATAGCACTGATGTTCGGGATTGGGATTTTTTTCTGTTTTAACTTGACATTTCATAGATTCCAAGGTCAGAAGAGACCACTGTGATCATCTAGCCTGATCTCGGGTATAATATGGGCCGTAGAACTTTTTGAAAACCATCCAATCTTGATTTCATAATTGCCAGGGATGAAGAATCTACCACAGCCCTTGATAAATGTTTCAATAGTTAATTACTCTCATTGTTAGAATTTTACACCTTATTTCCTATCTAAATTTGTCTAGATTCAACTTCTCGCCATTGGATCATATTATACCTTTGACTTACATTGGCATCATCATAAGGATCTTGTTTCTGTATATGATTGTATACTGTGATGAAAAGATTTTATTGGCCTTAGCTTGGGATAGCAACATTATTTGTAAGTGCTAAAGCTACAATTGATTTATACATGCCATGCCAAAAAAGACCTTCATATCTTCTTTGTATAACATATTTTACAGGGATACTATTTTAGAAATATTTAGTTCTATATAGAACTAAAATAATTTAAGTTTATTAAACAAATTTTACTTATGGCTATGTTAGAAATATTTTTAAAATATTCCTAATACTTTTGTATAATGAAAAATAGCCACTATGTTACTATAGTAGTTTTCTGTAAATCACGGTGTTGTGCTTTTAAGCTATGATCATTTGTGAGTAATCAGGAAGAAACTCTCTGCCTTTGTAAAGGGGAGAGTCCAACTCCTTTCCGATTATGTAAAGTTCCCATTTCTATTCCTGATGGTACATTGGTACAGGATTGAAGATTGTTTGTCCTGGGCTTAGAGCCAGGATGACTTTGAGAAAAATTCCACAGATGAGGGAAAGACGACAATATTTCTCATATGGTTTCTCGGTTTCTCACATAGATATCACCATCACGTATGTGGTATAAATAATAATGATAATTAGACAGCAACTTTCAGCCAAAGATCACAAGGCACTCTGCAAGTTTACAAACCAGCTTCCATTCTCTGTATGTGTGTGTATTCACACACACACACACACACACACACAGCCTTTCATCCCTCATCTTCAAAATATAGTCAGTTCAAGAATGGAAGCCAGCAAACATTTAAAACTGCACAGTAATATTATACAGTAGCTCAGGGTCAAAACTAAAGACTACTATGTCTAACTGAAAGCATGAGGAAAATTTTCGGTAGTCTGAAGTTAAATCAGGGCAAGGATGGGAGTTCAGATTCAATAGTACCAATAACTTGGCAACTGTGTTTGAGAGAGTTTTACTATCTGGGATTAAAGATAGTTGTCTGTGCAAAATTTCAGCAGCATCCAAACAATTAAGTATGCCGTTAGTTTTGGAATTATCCTAATGGGCTCTTGATGAGCAACATAAAATTAGAGCTTGTTGGAGTAACTTTAATACAGTGTTTTCAATCAGTTCTGTAAATAAAAAATGTTTCATAAAATCAGGTCAATTTTGTTTTAGAAAAGGTCCAACAATGCCAAAAACAATCCCATTTCAACATTTTCTGAAGGAAACATTTTAATTTTTCATTTTGCAATGATTTCTCATTGTGAATTTTGATTTTGTATTATGTTATCCTACACATTTTTTAAAAGTTAAAAATGAAACTCACTCAAAATGGAGAAAAAATCAGAATCTTCTTTGTGGAGAACTTCAAAATTTCCAGTTCTCATTCCAATTCAATTCTCCTGTCACTTTCAAAATTTTGGAATCCTTTACAAAACAGAATTTCCAGCCTACATAAAATATCTTTGTTAAACTGTATGTTTCTACAAAAAATCATACTAGCGCCTTTGATGTAGTATCTTGTCTCAAATTCTGTCAAGTAGAATAAAGAAATCACAAGATGCAAACTGTGTAAATTTGGTTTAGTTCCACTGAAATCAATGGAGCTACATGGATAAACACTCACTGAGGAACTATCTTGCCCTTTGCTTTTTGTAGCTACCTTCACTCTTCAGCCACAGAAAAGTAAGAAAACCATGATATAGTGCATCAGAGATCCCTATGGAGCCCGAAAAGGCCTCATGATTTTCCAAGACTTTTTACCTTGGAAAATGGGCCAATAACAGCAGCATCTAGAAAATGCTAAATGAAATGACAACATATTTAAAACCATTTTACAGTACTTGTATTCATATTGGTCGTGTACAAAGCACTGCCAGGATTAATTTACATGAAGGTAAGATTAACAGCAGGCAGTTAACAGCAGATAGCCAAACTCTTCTGTAATGAAAGAGAACAGAAAGCACTGGGGCCGTGTGATGACATTGCTCAGTATAAACATAAAATCAATGTGTGGTATGAATTTTTTAACAAATGTTTAATTTATCTTCACTATGGCCCTGATGTAAAGCCCATTGTAGATTTCAGTGGGATGTGGATCAGGCAGCTACATGTTCATCATTTTCCATTTCCATCTAGGGTGACCAGATGTCCCAGTTTTACAGGGACGGTCCTGATATTTGAGGCTTTTTCTTATGTAGGCTCCTATTACCCTCCACCCTCTGTCCCAATTTTTCACACTTGCTGTCTGGTCACCCTATTTCCATCACTGACCAAACGTAAGATGCAAACCATGGGTTTGTCGTGGAACCACTTGTCGATCCAGAAGGACAGCCTGTGAAACAGTGTTTTTCATAGAAAACTCTTCAGGACAGGGCCTGGATTTTGTTTGTTTGTTTCTTTGTTCTGTGTTCGTACAGTGCTTACAACAATGGGGTTGTGGTCCATGATTAGGGCTCCTTTGTGCTATGGGACTACAAATAACAAAAAATAATACCCTTCATGAGCAACTGGCCTTACGGACTTTAAACCAAATGTGATTTTCAAATAGTGAGAATACGGCTCAGACCCTGGCGACGGAGAGTGAGCACACGTTAACTCATTCAGAAAGGGGATGAAAAGCTCACATTCAGGATGCATTAATCTGAAAACAAGTGTACTTTTGTGTCTGGGGAGTATTATTTTCATTGCCATCAATTTAGTACATAGATAGAATGTGATTCTAGCTTCACTATCAGGTTGCCCCAGAGGCAGAGACCCCCTCACCAGGCCACTCTATTTAATTTAGACTAATCTAAAGCTAAGTGAAACTTTGTACGCTCTCTGATTTCTCCCTATCATCATGAACACTCTTATTTCCCCTTCCCCTAAATAACCTGCTCTGAGCTTCTGGGGGCGAGGGTGGGGAACAGTGACCTCCCGGTAAAATAAATGGTTATTGATGTCTGCTAACAGATTATTAGCTGAAGCAAAAATATTTAACCACTTCTTCCCTGGCTGCAGTGTTAATTTGATTTTTCCTTATGCATGGCACTCCTTGTGATTTAAGAATAATTCCCAAACTAAAATGCTAGCCACCAAATTCAGGCCTCCTCTTCTGTGGACTGTACCTGAAAAGACGAGCCTAGCCTTCACACCTTGTTTCAACCTCCTGGGGCCTGACTATGAACTTATTTTCACCAGTGCCAACCTGGAATCGGTGGTATCAGTGACACTTGGTAAAAGCAGTGTCAGATGAGACCCAAGTCCATGGAGTCCAGTTTTTGAGGGTATTCTTTGTGGGGGGAGTGGCGATGTGCATTTGAACCTATAAGTCTCTGATTCCGTATGCAGCTCTTTAAATATTCTAGGACTGACCAGAACGTTTAGCAGCCCTGGGAGATTACTTGGAATGTGCAATAAGTTAGTTTAGTGGGCTCAGTTGTTGCACAGCTTGTGATGATAGCACAGATTTTTACGCTACTTACAACCTTACTTCCATGCTCGTTTGCAGACACTGCAGCTGCTTGGCACCTTGCAAGAGTCTGTTTTTTGTGACATCCATATGATTTTAAGACTCTGTTCTTGGCAACCTCTGGGATCAAGAGGCTCCTCTAGCTACTTTCCTTCTGAATTTGCAGAACATTAGTCCCTTACACAAGGCCTCAGGGAGTTGGCCCTTGCTACTCCCTCTAATAATTTTGTTTCTGTTATTTTCTCTATTCCGTAACTGACATAGTCACCTCTCGCTGGGAGAAAAGGCTCTTAGAGAAGCTGAGGTTAGCATTATTACACAAATTGTTTATTGGCAGGCCCTCAACAAGTGAACCAGTTGACTCCCTCCCCTATGGAACATGGCTGCCATCTATTTAAGGCACTCAGCTTGTTGGTCTGAAGTGAAAGTCCTCTGTTTGCTTCTGAACCTTAGTCTCCTGAATAACAATTTTTAAGGTCTCCCTTTATATGCAGGAAAATAACCCACAGCAGTAAATTTAAGAGAGTGTTCAAAAGAGTCCCCTTAACTTAAAAAAGGAGTAAGCAAAAGTGAACACAGATTTGAAACTATTTTAGGCAACACTTATAAAATAGCTGAAAACACTGCTTAATTAAAACTGAACAATTGGGAAGTGCCCATCAGGCTGTGTCTTAAGGGGTGTTGACAAAGCACTGAAATAATTTCCTGAGCAGCTTGACCTGGGTTTGACCTACATATTTCTATGCAAAAAGATATACTAAATGTGATGAAATCATGAGGACCAAACTATTCCTAATTTACCTTCAATTGCATGGTTTAAACTCTCTCATAACTGAGGATATTTGTGGTTTACAAGGTAATGATGGGGCAAATCCAACTCCAATCTGAAGATGGGAGAACACGAGGCTCTGCTTCTAAGCAATGGTGGGAATTAATAGGACTAATGGGTGTAAAATTCTGTACAGAGGCATGACATGGTGACTATCTTTCTTCTCAAAGTTGCTGCCAAGCTGTATTACTTTGAGCAGCTTCGCTGGATGATGCTTCAGGCTCCATGCTATTGCATCATAGCAAGAGAGCTAATTGGAGCATGCATCTGACCTGGTATAGAAATTTCTATGGTCCTTCTAGTTCAGTTTCCTGTGTCTGACAATAGATCGTACCAGACGTTATAGCAGAAGATGCAAGAAAACCAATGATGCACAATTATAGAAAAAACTGCAGGGAAGTTTCTTCTTACCCTGTCAACTTGAGGTTGGCTTATTCCTTGAACTTTGATCATTTGTATCCTTTTTAATTTAGGAATCCTATCTAATGTAACTGGATCTTCTCATTGTCTATATATATGTCTAATCCCACTAAATTATTTGCCTCAACTCTATTTTAGTGGTGAGAATGATGGAGAAACTTGTATAGCTCTCCCCCTTTGAAGCAACCAAAATATTAATTGAAAAGAAAAGGGGGAAGTGCCAAAGTATTATGCTTTTTATAACTCAAAATGTTTTCAATTTAGAAATGCATTGTAAAAGCGAAAAAAGCCAGTCAATGAGCCAACTCTTGTAGTTGTTTTGTTGCTCACAAAACTCTCATTATGAGAATTTTATGTGCATGACAACTGCCAAATTGGGGCCATTTCTGTAGCAGATGAATGGTGGAGGAGAGGTGGAAAACAGATGAGTTATTAAACATGTCTACTGTATTTGTGCACTCACCAATTTTCAAACGGATTTGCAGAATGCTTTTCTAATATATAGCTGCTCTTCTGAATGTTGTTTGCGCAGTTGTCTGGAGCTATAACAAATCCACAGGAGCCATTTCAGCCTGTCAGGTAAATTATACACCTTTGAAAAGAAGTTTATAAACGGCTATTTATCCAGCAGACAAGAACCACTTCAGAGGCTGTACCAGTCTATCAAGTAAATAACATGGTGCTTAAAAAACTGCCTATGCATTTATGCCAGTGAGACCATAAGAGCATTTCTTAAGTAGAAAATATGCAATTTATTACCTTCAGTAAATTATAACTTCTTTTAAAAATGAAAAGAAAAACAAACAAAAAATGTTGAAACAACAGTAATGTTGTTGCACACACTAAAGACAGGAAATTCAAAGTTATGGTTGACGCTGCTCCTAATTCGTGCTTCTGACAACTATCAGCCTAATCAACCATTTCACCACCACTGCTAAAAAGTCACTCTTACTTAAGATCTTTCATTTTGAAGGACTACGGTGAGCACAAACTAAATAGAAATACTCCATCACCAAACCTTGCTGTCTGCTCCCTCCTCTTTAGCACCTGATTCTGCAGTTGTGAAGTACTCGAAATTACCCTGGAAGTCAATGATAAGAAGTTGTGCTGCTTAGGGCAAAATTCAACTCTGATTTTCACTAGTGTAAGCCTCCGAATAGTTCATTTGAGTTCATCTGAATTACCCAGGATTTACAATGGTGCAACTATGTACGGAATTGGGCCTTTGGTGTTTAAAGTGTGTACCTCTGGATTGTGACTTGAAAGAATGATTCTTCTTTAATTAAACTCAATATATTTTCTTAGTTGTATCTGGTTGATCCTTCTTACAAGCCTGTTGTAAGCTGTATTTTTTTAAAGGAAAACCAGATTACCAAAGGATTGGGGAAAATATGTCAGAATAAACAAAATCAATGTTCTTCGGATACTACTGTGGTGAGCGCAGTTGGAATGTCTATGAATAAAATAAATGAAGCATCCTAATGATCTAAAGCCCATTGAAGTCAATGGGAAGGACTTCCATTAACTTCAGTAGATGTTAATTCAGACTCTTATGTTACAAACTCCTAAAGAGACTCTACTGTGAAGCCTGACCCCTCAGCCTGGCTTTGGCTTGGCACCACACGCATGAAAACCAGCTGCGGCCTTTGCGACTCAGTGATGGTTGCAGAAGATGACACTAGCAATTTGTTGCCAGCTGAGTTAAAGACAGACAGGGCCTGTCTTCCATGTTGTTTCAATGTCCACTCTGCCTCATTCCTTCTGAAAAAACTCTACGGAACTAAACTGGAACTGATAAACTATACAGGAGGCTTAAAAAAAAAAACCCTAGAAAGGTTAATATAAAATCTTATCCCTGCTATAGAAATCTCTAGAATAATTCAATAACCCTATAGAATGGAGAGTGTTCTGTATTAAATTAAATAGTTTTTTGAGCAATTTCTATAGACCCCTATTAGTTTTATTCCTGTTAAATTCTATAGGATGTTTCTAGTCTTGAGTAGTAGCAACTGACGAGGACAATAGGATTCTGATGACTGTTCTAGGCCATATAATGCTCTGCAGATTGGGCTTCTGTTATATTATATTAGATATAATAGGGATGATACTGAAATCTTCTCCAACCATGTCCCTTTATGTTCCTAAGAGGCAGTCATCCAATGCTTCTGTACTGTTCCTATCAGTTAGACTTTCCTTTCAGGTAATTCCAGTTATATCAATTATGGAAATATTCTCTTTCAGCCTCATTGCCTCTTTGTCAGTAGAGTCATAAGTACTGCCTAAGTGACCTCCCCTTGTCACAATAGTCTTATGACCCTCAGATGGCGTTCAGTACTAAAACAGATGGAAGTCCTCTTATTTGCTTCAGTCAACACATAGTTTGCCAGCTTTACTTATAACATCTTATGTCTAAGTCAATATAAGATGCATTCCGTAGGACAGGTATGTAAAATTATGTTGTAGCCCAGGATCTCAGAGAGACAAAGTGGGTGAGATAATATCTTTTATTGGACCAACATCTGTTGATGGAAGAGACAAGATTTCAAGCTTCACAAAAGTCGTCTTCTGGTCTGGAAAATGTAACCTGAGCATTACAGTGAAATACAAGGTGAGAGAAATTGTTAAGCAAAAGGAGTTAACACATGTTGCAAGAAAATAATTCAAATTAAGTGGGCAATTAACACTTCTGCAGTTATAGGGCCAAGGGCAACTGTAATGAGTTATAAAACCAATGTCTCTATTGAGACTGATTTCTAGTGTCTAGGAGAGCTGTGAATTTATGCTTATCTTTTAAAAGTGTTGTGGAGGTTTCCTTTGAGGATGAGGACTAATAGGTCAAATACAGAGAGATTTCTTGGGAAAAGTGTTTGCCCACAGTGATAGGGTATTTGTTTTCTATCATTTTTCTGTGTGAGTTCATTCAAGAGCATGGTGATTGTCTGGTTCCTCCCACATAGTTGTTTTTGGAGCATTTGATGTGCTGGATGAGGTAGACCACAAGTTGTGGTAGGCCTGTGTAGGACCAATGGCTCTTCAAAGGTGTGTTGTGGAGGGTGTTGATCATCAAACTAATGGAGATACGTCTGCAGGTTTTGCATCTGTTGTTCTGGCAAGATTGGGTGCCACTTTGAGTTGGTGTATCCTGGGCTATGGGGAATGTGCTTCTGATGATGAACTTGGTGAGGTTGTCTGAAGGCCAGAAGATAGTGTTGGAGAAAGATTTCTGTCAGGTTGTGGTTGCCATCTAGTATTGGTTGTAAAGCCTCATTTGCTTAGTTACAGCGAAAAACAAAGGAAAGGCAAACAGCTTACATCTCCTGAAAACAATCTCCTCTCCTTGGCCCTTCTGGTGATCTTGGTAGCCACCCTTGTTGTACAGATACCAACACTTCTTGTTGTCCCCAGGACCTGCTTATCAAGTCCCTATGTCTGGATCCAGTTGCATGCCTCTGCTGTTCCAGGGCAGCTACCCAGGCTTTCAAACTACCTTCCACCATAAAGGTTGCATTTTCCACCCTCAGCAAGATGGTCCATTGAGGAAGAGAATTCCCTGTAGGAGGATTAATGGTCAAAGGAAGCTCAGATACCACCTTTTGCAGACCAGGTTGTCTGGTTGTATCTACTTTCAACTGAGTTTCTTATTCCAAGCAATGTTCTTTTGTCAAAGAATATGAATTATGGGCAGGCTTAGACTCTCTGTCACACATCCATCAAAGCCAATGGAGCAATAACAATTTACACTAGCTGAGGATCTGGCCTGATAAATCTCTCCATATACTACAATTCTTGACTATGTTAAGTCATCTAATATTCCTAATCTAGATTAAACTAGATAGATCAAATTAAAATGCCCATGACTAAAAGAAGAGCTTTACGTATGTTGTTCCAAAGGTGTACCTGAAGATTTGTTTGTGGTGTTTTATGCAAATGACAATATCCTGTTATACAAATACCTACTGTTGTTATGAAGTAGGATGGTTATAGACACTTTAAGAAGACCTATTACTTAGCAGTAGCTTAATGGCTGAGACGGCTACAGTGCTAGCCTGTGTTAGCAGTACAGTTTCATAGGGAAGCTTGCATCAATTACTCTTGTGCTGTGGTGATAGTTTCGTTACTAAATACCATATGTATGTTATCTTCAATTTCCTAAGAAGGAGGTGTAAGGATTGGCAGCAAATACATTTAGCCCTGAACTTAATTTTACATTCAAGTAGAATGAAAACTAGAGGTTACCTAAGCATAGTAGGAAATGAAGCAAAGTGAAGATGAAGGATCAGTAAAAAGTGTTTAAAAATTATTATATAAAAGTTTTAATTACACAAAAAAAATAAAAGCCCATTAATTACAGTACATTAATTTGATTTTTCTTGCAATGCTGAAACTATTTTAACATACACAGAATCAATAAACATAATTAAAATATGAGCTCATCAAAACAGTAATTAAATGTACTTAACAGCTTTTGTGGCTTTTCTCCATATGGTTACTGTGGGAGTGTGAATCTGGCTTTCTAGATAAATGTAACAAAATAAAGTGAAAGCCTAGGAAAAGATTACTGTGGTGTCATACGCAAATACAATAATGTCTAGCTGTATAATAAGTTCCAATAAATCAAAAAGTTGACAAAGGAAGCAATGTTTACAATTTATTAGAAAGAAATTTTGGCTTTTTTATATTCTTACAAGATTAACAGTATCATGGGCTGAATATAGAAAGCAAATCAAATCTCTCTTCCATCATGAAAGCTGCTGCTTAAAAAATATATGTGGCTTTTAGTGGCTGACCTAAGTTACTGACATATCACTATGCAACTCTTCTATCATGTGGCACATACCTCAGATTTTCCCAATATCTAGCTGTCCTAGAAACACCTACGATCAATACAGTGTAACTGACCTGGTCTGTCATGGAAGTGATACAGAAATGGCATTCCAAATGCCTAGTGTCCTATGGGGAGCTCGGCAAGTGTGAGAGAGGTGATGAAGATCCGAGAAGAAAAGTCTGCAAAGAAGTGGAAGCTGGGCCAGCTGGATTGATTTACAGGTAGTTTCTTTGACTGAAAAAAGCAATTTTTCAGAAAGGGATGTAAGTGAAAATTGACTGTGGGCAGCTCAAGCTCTCATGATTCGGTCTTCTGCCATGTATTGCTACTGATATTCTTTATTTTCCCGCTTTCCAGTAACATTCATCAGCTTTGATAGATATGCCAATCATAGCGCTAAACATGTCCATGGCTGAGCCATGGGTCTCATTGACTTCAGTAGGTGGTGTGTGTGTATCTAAGGGAAGAACTTGGCCCATATGCAATAAAAAAAGATATTCATATTAATTCTCATAGACCCAGATTCTCTTATAATTTATGGCAGTGTAAATACAGAGTGATTTCATTGATGTCAGTCAAGTTACTCTGGATTTACACTGGGGTAAATCAAATGAGTGACTGGCCCAATGTTCTACCTCTATATAGAGTGCACTGGGCTAGTAGCAGGCACATTAATAAATGTACTTGTGACATGGTGCCTTCTGTCCTTCCTCTCCATCTTTCCCTACAAAAGGAAATCTAGATTTTAAAATGTGCCGTTAAGGTTGCAGGAAAGTGCACCATGATTGCAGGAAATGTTAACCATTTAAAATTTTGCACATGAAGCATGACCACTGACCGCTTTCATGCACAAACTTTTTTAATTTAAGCTTGAATTTAAAAATTGTATTCAATATATCTAAAAATTCATAAATTCATACTTATTGTTTGTTCACTCTTGAAAAAGAAGTAAGGAAAAAAAGCTGAACTTGTTACAGATGCTTTAGAAAATGATCCACAAAGCTTCCTTTCAACAAGGCCATCCCAAAATCAATAATTGACATGCTTTTCCAATGGAAACACTACTGTATTACAGAAACAGGGTAGAAATGCATAATAAATCAAAGACTTTGTTGTAATGTGTGTATGTGAATCACTGTCCTCTGCAGCAGGGTTCATCAAACTTGCACAAATTTTTGATTATTTTGTGCTTTAGTGGCTTCTGATTACACAGAGGTTATAAGCTATAACACTGCTGTGGGTATCATGGGGGCTGCGTTAGCTCAGGCAGTAGAGCGGAACGTTAGAGCAAGGGGCCCTGAGTTCTATTCACACTGATAACTCATAGAGACTATGGAATTATTGCATGCCCCAGATTGAGGTAAATTAATTATCCAATAAAATTATTAGGTCCCAGAGTCCATAAATCCCATAGGTAAGGAGCTTAGTGGCTATATGGCCATTTTTAAGGAACATCCCTTGGCACACTCACTGTAGAGTGAAACTGAGCCATGCTACTCCAGCTGGTCTCCATCGTTGTGGAGAAGCAGGGTCAGAATTTGGCCCACTTGGACTAGAAGGATGGGTATTACTATTAGTATCATTGACTCAAAATAATTACTTGGTAGGAAAATTCACATCGGTGGTGTTTGACACCAAGATAGACCGCTGGGTTATGTGTAGCGATCCTCAAGCAACACCATCACTCACTCACTCAAATAGGTGTGTGTATCTGTGTTACCTCTTTCTTTTATGAAAACAAAACATGGAGCAAATGAGTTGAAGATGCAGCAGTGTTAGATGCTTATCCTCAGCTTGTTAATTGTCCATAAATCCCAGGGACTGCAGAAAGATTTTATTCTATGCATGTTTTCTGCCTTCCTCCTTTTCTCACTAGCTCATTGTTGTCTCTTCCCTGTCATTATCTCACACTTGTTATTCCGTAATGGTTCACTCCAGCTGTTTCTTGAAAATCTGTGACTCTCTGTAAATAAAGCCTGATGCACAGCTTTCTGGTATGCAGGTTCTGTTGATTTTAGTGCATTTTTGATTGGGGCCATATTGAGGAAAAATACTTTATATTATTCTAAGGAGGCAGGCTCACATAGGCCATGTCTACTCTTGGAACTGGGGGTGTAATTCCTAGCTCATGTAGACATAATTGTACTATTTATGATTGAACTAGCATGGGCAGTGGCAAGCGGAGGCACGGGACAGCCAGGCCGATTACATACAGATGGGGTTCGGGCAGGTTCGTCCTCAGTTTCGTTAGTCTTTGTGCTGCTGCTTGCTACTGACCATGCTAGCCTGGCTACAGTACTACTTTTTGCTCGTGCTCTCGCTCAACCAGAACTAGCATGAGTATGGCTGAGTGACATCACACTCCCAGCTCCAAGTGTAAGCATACCCACAAAGCAAGGCCTTATCCTTTGGCCAGCTAAGCAAAGTCAAAGGGCCAGATTTTCAATGATATTTAGGTACCTAAAGAGGCATACAGGAACTGGGTTAGGTGCCTAAATACCTGTAAGCATCTGGGCCCTGATGGGTTTTACAAAAGTACCTAAGTAAGTTAGCTGCCTAATTCCCATTGACTTTAATGGGAATTAGGCCTAATCAGTTTGGGAGTTTTTGAAAATCCCACCTATCTGCACCTAGATAACTTTGAAAATTGGGCCCAAAATTCTTAGACCTGGAGGGTACAGAAAATGTGCCACCTAACTACAGTAATGCTGGGGGTCCTTTGTATTGGCCTAGAAATAGATTCCACCCCCCCCCCCCCACACCCCTTTGTAATTGATACCATTCCATTCCTATTCTAGATGGTTCTATGAATTTGCTAGACTCTGAATCCAGAACAGTTCAGTTTTCATATATTGTACTATATTGTCTTTTAGAAGCCAAAATGTCTAGGAATTAAGGCTGCCTTTCAAGATGATGACCACCTTTTAAAAAGCCAAGATTGAACCAGAAGGTTGAGGACAAAAATATCTTTAACCAAAATAAACTTTGTATTTTTTCTCCTTTTGATTATTTTTAACTGGATCGAGTCCCTCCAGACCTAAAATATGCAGCACATGGTAACAGCTAGGAAACAAACTATCAGATGACTCTGGCACCACCGTTCAGAGCAGGGAGCTCAGCTGCACTTAGAAAAGTTTTGCAGGCTCATTGATATCTTGCTGAATCAGCCAGCCAGCAAAAAAAGACCACATCAGCAGGCTTAGCTCACCAGCGTTAATGGGCATAGAAGAAACTGTTTAATGGCAATACTATCTGAGGGCATAGGAACAGGGTTCTCTTTTCTTTTTTTAAGTCTGAATACAGAAAATCTAAGGTTAATTTTTAAAAACCACAGAATATTCTAGAATTGTGGTAGTGGCACAGTGTGACCTGGCCAATCCAATCTGTTCAGCTATTCATAAAATTTGAACCTATTTTATTATTTCTGCAACCTCCAAAGGCATTAGGTGTTTCATAGACATGAAAGACAGTTCCTCAGTAACCTACAGTGTAATGCCCAAGTCTTCCAGTGACTGGGGAGGCAGAAGGGATAGCTCAGTGGTTTGAGCATTGGCCTAAATGCAGCGTTGTGATTTCAATCCTTGAGGGGGCCATTTAGGGATATGGGGCAAAAATCTGTGGGATGATTTAACTGAGGATTGGTCCTTCTTTGTACAGGAGATTGGACTAGATGATCTCCTGAGGTCCCTTCCAACCCTGATATTCTATGAATTATGTACATGAGTAACTTTATTGATGGGAGTAGTACCAATGAAGTGAATCAGGTTTATTCATATAGTAAATGCCATATTGGATCAGAGATGCTGGGAGCTGTGGTTTAGGTGTCTCCTGCCTTATAGTCTCCAATGTCATGTAGCCAGCCCATAAAGAAGAATAGGGGCATGAGGCAACTAAGTATAATTCTGATGAAGCAATGCAGCAGCTCAGGTGGACACAGATTCATGTTAATCCAACCCAATTTGGGAAAGTTGAGATACTTCATTTCAGTTGAAAATGTTAGAATAAAATGAAATATTTTGGAACTTTCCATTCCACACACACACACAAATATAGTCTTAGCTTTTCACCTTGATTTGGCATAAAAACAAATGTTGAAATATTGGCATTTTTCATGTTACAAAAGTTCCAATATTTTTACTCATCTCAGTCTCTAACTGGTACAGATTAGCTTAAACCCTGAAGCTTGAGACAAACACTAGTAAGGGCAAGTCTTTGCAGGATCTGGGTCTAAGTTTTAGATAATATACCAGTGGCAGAAGCAAAAAATGGAATGAAAATGGGAAAAAGAGGGACAAGGTTTCCAAAACAAGATAATTTTCTTTTTTGGTCTTCAATTTCTCCTGCTTGGTCACAATCTAAATATGACTATTTATTTTTGGAAAGGTTGAAGAATTCTGCTTAGGTATTTTTGACCATGAATAAAATATATTCTGCATTGTATGCTTTTGACAAATGGATCGATTAGGCTTTTTTTCTTCCCTGAAAAATTGCACAGTGACTGTTTGAATCTGGCATGTAGGCAGTATCAAATGAGGATGAGGTGCCTAGCTTGTTTTTTAGGGAGGAAAATACCAGTTTTACCTTTAAGCCATGATATTTGGAAACAGTATAGTAATAGTGAGCATGAATGGTATGTTAGCATCTTACAGCTTTGAGTACATACAAAAATAGCCCATTGTAGAAGGCTGCTTAGGATTCCCCTGGGCTGTTATGATCAAGGAGCAAAATAGTCCAGAAGACATCCAGGACTTCACATTCAAGAAGAGAGTTTGTACCCAGAAATCCTGCAGATTTCATGCTTGGTTCTACAACTGCTTATGCATATGTTTAACTTTACTCACATCAAAAACCTCACTGGCTTCAAAGAGACTACTTATACAGGTATGTTATACATGTATGGAAGTGCTTGCTGGATCAGGGCCAAAAGCTTGAACCTTTTCAGTAGAACACCCTTTTCCTGAATCAATGTTAGTCTTTTCATTGTCATACATGCAGAGGTTTATACAATGTTATGCCAAAGGAGCAAAGAAGCTGAAAGAAATATTTTGCAAATGGATGCATATCATGGGATAAACAATGTACAAATAATATTGGATTTTATCTTGTCAACAAAATGGAAAAATTTGACCAATATAAACATTTTCATTATAGTCAAACAGCCTTTTTTCATTATAAAAAAAATCCCCAGCTCTCCTTATTGGGATTGATTTTGCGCCATTGCAGGAAATGGCAAAACTCCTTTTGCAATCAATGGTGAAGGACTGACACCTACATGGATGAAGACCTCATCAAGATGGTGCAGAAATAAGGCAACCATATTTTAAAACATAAACATCTGTATTTTTTCCTCATATTAATATTGTAATTTTGCAGCTCTTCACAATAGACTTTCATTCCATGATTACATAATATATGTATGCAGAGATACAAAATATTACATCTACACTAAAATTTTAAAAATATAATAATTATATTCTACTGTTGCCATGCAGATTATTAAATTGTCTGGTGCTATGTGATTCCACCCTGAAATACCTCTGTAATGCATGTGAGGGTCTGAGCGTCCTCATCTCTCAGGATCGGGCCCTGTTTAAAGAGGAAGCAGAGTAGAGACCAGATCCAAGAAGTGGACCAGAGCTACGCCGTTTGAACTAGATGCTGTAATGAATAGGTAGTGAGTGGAGTTGTTTGAAGATGCGATGCACAGGTACACAAGTGGCGGAGAACTGAGATACGGAGTGATCATGGAGGTGAACAGTGCATCAGTCAAAGTGAAAGACGAAGAAATGAAAGAGAATTAATTGTAGCAGAGCCAGAGTGGAGGGAGTAATCTCTTCAGAAAACATTTCATAAGCCAATATATATATTTCCCAGTTTGGGGCCTGAGCTAAAGCCCATGGAAGTCAATGGGTTTGGGATCAGGCCCTTACTGCGGGAGGTAGAGGACAGCCCAGAGTCAGTTTTCCCAGTAAGGCTACAGACAGTGGAAGCAACTGGTCAAATGTAGAAATTCAACACCAGAAATGAAATATTGACCTAATCAATGTGAGCAGAACCAAAATCAGAGTCTTCGTGTTACAGCTCTAAGAGTCTGGCATATCAGTCAGAGAATGAATCTTTTCAATATGCCAGATGCTAATTGGTTTAAGAACTCTGGCTATATATAAAGACGGTTACTCAGAGATATCATGTTTTTCTGTCCCACAGATGATCTGCAGTGCTTGTGGTGTCCAAGACAAAGTTTATTTTCATTCAGTTTCCACCACCCTCCTTCCCCCGCCCCAACCTCAAAAGACTAATTAACAAAGTATTAGCATGTTTCTAAAATATGACTGAATCCATCTTCTTAGGAAAATGTACTGAAGAATGTACCTTATTATTAGAAATGACAGGATGTATATAAGGCCATATGTTTTCAAAGGCTTTTCTGTCAGCGTTAATCAAAACACTGGAGAACTTATGAACATACTGAACAGCACGTCAACCATATGGGTAATATCTTCCCTTTAATAGTGAGCATTTGAATTAATAATAAACACTGTGGAGTAACCTTAAATGAGACAGAAACAATGTGAATTAAGACCCAGGAAAGTATATCATCACAAGGGTATGAACGCTCTTCAGTACCACATATCCAGTCTGTGAGTTAAATTCCTGTCTTGGGTGCACACTTATTTATTTATTTTAGTTTAGCTTGAAAGAGCCTATTGGTCGCCCTTGATGACTATTGTTTTCTGTTGGTTTCCACATAGGGCAGAGTTTGACTCTTTCTGTTTACTACAGCACACAGTGGTACTACTCTCGCTGGTGGGTGTATTTTCATTATTATAGTCTATTTGTTTTTTAAAAGCGCATTGAAATAGGGTAAACACACATGCACAAGCCATTGCATAGACTTTGAAAATAGATGTAGGAAGAAACTAAGTCTATTTCTAGGCCTGCTAACCTGGATAGTTGGTCAAGATTACAGATGATCTTAAACAAACCGTCAGGGATTTCAGAGATTTAATTTACCTGCATCAATGAACAATGAATTAATGAACAATTTAACAATGTGGGTTACATTTTTAAGTGTCCCTCAACCAGCCTTGTAATTTTGCAGGTGCAGTTCTGTGCTTAAATTTAATTCTGGGCATAAATGAGCAGAGTTAACCATCTACATACATGAATTTCAGGTACTGTAAGAGAGAGAAATTGTATAATTTGTGCCCACAGTTATCTGTAGGCACAAAATGACAACTGCACTGTTATAGGCCATCTTCCCAAATCAAGGCTCATTTACGAACACTGGTTTTGGGGTTCAGACTGTGATTGAGGAAAACTGGATTCAGTTGTTGGCTGTGCCACAGATTCCCTGAATAAATCATTGAATCTCTGTGTGCCTCAATTGCCCATCTGTAAAATGGTAATAATACTCTTTCTTTTCTCCCACCCTTTGTCTATCTTATTTAGATTGTCAATTCTTTGAGCCAAGCACTGTATCTTATTATTCAAATATGTAACATCCAACGCTATGGATGCTTGATCTTGACTGGAGTCTCTTGGTGCTGCTGTTACACAAATACAACAATAATTATTAACCAAGTACTTGCTCGGAAAATGATCTCAACCTTTTAGAGGAATATGCTTTCCAAGAAAGCTTGTAGCAATTTATTTTTAGTCATTCCTATTGTTCCTTTATGATCAATACACACTGGAATCATCAGAGTCCTTGTTATGGATGAAAAAAACCTACATAGCTTTTTGTGATGGCGATAGTTATCTTCCAAACAGATTATTATTATTGCTTCTGAACAGTGTAAGATCTCACTCTATTCCTTGCCCTTTCTGGTGCCCAGTCCTGATCCTATTGACATCAGTAGGAGCTCTGCCCAGGGCTGGCTCTAGGTTTTGCCCCTCCCCCCCACATTTTTTTTGGCTTTTGCACTTTGCCATTTTTTTTGTTTGTTTATGACTGTTTTGTTTTGTGACTCTGCTGTGTGTCCTGACCCCGAAGCATGCGTGTACGATCTCCCTTGCCTGCTGTCAAAACTACACCTCAAAAGATAACCTTAGTGGCCCAACCCTCCTTGTCTCTTATCTATACCCAGCCCCGATTCAGCTGCTGAAACTTCTCCAGGCTCTTTGTCATAAGTACAGGGATTCTCCTTCTGGCTGGCAAAATCCCTTCTGTATCCCCTTAATTCCTCTCTGAAGTGTCCAGCTGCTGAACACCGCCCCCTCCCCAACCCCATATACATTCTACATGTGTTACCAAAGTCTGTTTAGGGTCCTGTTTGTTTAAGTTGGCACAGGGTCAGGCAAACCTTAGGGCGAGTTTTGTAAGGAGATTTCAGTATGAAGTTTCTTCAGGCTTTTTTACAAACAATAGGGAATAAAACCATTTCTCCCCCTCCCACTCCCTTAAATTTGTTGTCCTTAAGAGGCATAGCCTTAAATGTGCCTGGATTATGTCACTAATGAGTAGTATACCTTGCATCTTGGTTCTGCTGCTATATAATAGATGATCTAACTGAAAAAATAATGCTGCTAGCATGGCAGAAGGTATGAGACTTTAATTTTTTCTGAATGCCAACCAGACTAGCTGTGTTAACCATCAAACCAGAGATCCTCCCAAAAAATAAAGTGTCGATTGTGACATTGGAAAAAAAATCAGGCCTGCTGATGGCAAATATATGGACTTGATTAAATGAATAAATAACTCAATTATTTAGTTTTGCATAAAAATATGTGGTACCCAGGTCAAAGATAATCCCTAATTTTTCTATGCATAATAGATTCCGAAGGGTAAACATCGCCAGTAGCATGAATCAAACTAGCTGCTTTAAGTCAACATTCAAAGGTGTGATTGTAAACTCAGAAATATTGATAACGTTTGTGACTATCTGCATGCTAAATTATGCTAGAGTTCCCAAGATGATATGAGTGCTTCTGGCTTTTTAATACTCCCAAGTCTGTCATAAGTATGAGTCAAAATCCTGAGCACAATTTTTGCCTGGGATATTTCCATATCCTATTTTGTTTCATTGTTTAGTTTTACAGCCTCAGGTTTTGTGAGAATAATGTCAAATAATTAATCAGCAAGCTGAAGTCACGCTTAACTTAAGTCTTTATCTAGACACTGTACTTTATCTGATCATGTCTTTTTGTGTTTTTAAATTTTGGACAAGTATTTTGGACCATGGAAATTACAGTCCAAAGATCTGTTCTTTCTCTGACTTGTTAGTTAGAGGTCTGAACTACTTGTTGTGCTACTTTGCATCCACAATGTATTTAATCAAAATAAATCATTTCTGTACTTGTCACAACTGGCTTATGAAATAGTAAAGTCATTGGTGATAAATTTGCAAAGTAACGAACTTGCATTAATATTAGGGTTGTGCAGTCTGAGACTAGTTCTTTATTTACCACACATTATTATTGATTATTTACATTATAGTGGTGCCTAGAGGTAGCATTGTGTTAGGTGCTATACAAACACTGAGGCTATGTCTACACTTGGAGCTGGTGGTGTGGTCCCCAGCTTGTGTAGACAAATTCTCACCACCTGTCATTGAGCTATGTGCGAAAAACAGTAGCATGGGCAGTGGTGAGTGGTAGCATGGACTAGCCACCCTAAGTACAAACCCGCCTGGAATCCTGAGAGTATTTACTCAGGGCGGTGAGCCCTGGCTGTTGGTTGCTACTCCCTATGCTACAGTGGCTACACTACTATGTTTACCACACTAACTTGATGACAGCCAGCCCCGGGAGCTGGGAATCAATCACACCCCTACCTCCAAGTGTAGATAGAGCCATAGTAAGAGATAATCCCTGGCCTAAGCAGTTTACAATCTAAAAAGACACGAGAGAGAGTGGGAGGGGAAATAGATGCACAGATGATATAGACGGTGGCACAGTAATATGACCTGCCCAAAGTCACACAATAAAATAGTGACTGAATCTCCTGACTCCCAGCCCACTCTGGGCTACATTTTCTTTCACAACTGTTGGATACCTGGCATACATGTGATATTGGATAAGCTAGGAATTTGATCTAATGCCTAAAACGCAGAGTTGGATGTTAGAAGAACAGAGTTTGAGTTCTATCTGCTACTGAGTTACTAAAGTAACCTTAAAGCACAAAATTAGATGTTCCGATATTACATCAGTTATGAACCATTATTCAGCTATTCAAATATGAAACAAGTTACTAAGTGTCGCATACTACGCTTGGGCAACAACCCAAATACCGCTACCCTCCTTGATACTTTGGTGAATTCTAGAGCCAGATCCATGCTTCCCAGCTCTGTCCTATACCTATACTGGTCTCAAACCAAAAATGTACATCCAAATGTATTTGATGAAGACAGCGGTGCATCGGTTAACAGATCTTATTTAGTATTGTAGAAGATTGCAGTTCATGTGTCTATGAAATGCAACTCAATATGCATGCAATATGGGCCATAGCCAAAGCCCACTGAAATCAATGGGAGTCTTTCCACTGACTTCAATGTGCTTTGGATCAGGTCCTATGCCATTTAGAACTACGGCTATTGGTGATCATACAGTCAAAATATAGTTATTCTCCACTCGCCTATCTGCAAACTAAATCATCCTAAGCAATGTACAAGACAGATCCTAAATGCTAAGGAAAAAAGAAGCTGCCTCTCTTGGGTGGGGCCTATGGAAATGGCAAAAGTTGGTGCCAGTTAAACATTCTTCCCATCAAATAAGAAGCAAGTGTTAGAACTGATAGTCCAGAATTTGGATCTGCTCATGAATAGCCAATTCGGTTATTTAGCAATTCCTTTAAATTCAGTGTTTGAACATGATTTCATTTTCTGTCTCCCTCCAGCATGCCTTCCGGTAGTAATTTTTAAATTATAATTTAATACATGCAAATATAATAATTATTTTTAGTAGAGATGTGGGTTGCTTTATTTTATGCAATTCTCTGATTAGTGTAGTTATCCAACATTCTGTAGGTACTGCTGGTTTAGCTACAAAAGTGTCCTTACAGTATATGCTGTGAAATATTATAAGATTAGGAGTTTTTATTTACTGGGTGCCAAAAATGTGCTAGGTGCTTTGCAGACGAAAAGGAAGAAAAAAAGCCAGGATTAATAGGTGAAAAATTCTCCCTGCTATAAACAGTTTGACAGATTAATTCACCCACTCCTCCCCCCGCAAAAAATAGGGTTTTCTAAATATATAAACAGAGCTATCCTTATGTCAATCTAAGATTTTCTGCAAAGCTTTGATTGAAGTTAACCTGGTGCATTGAGAGTCTACCTTTAATGACTGCCCGAGCGTGGAAGTTATCATTGTAGTGTCATGTAATGTGTTGCTCTTGAGAAGAGAGGGGATCAGTGATCTCAAGACAGGAAATCACTGTCTTGTTTGTTTTTCTTCCTAGAGGTCAACAACTGTGAAAGAATCGCATTGCCTGGAAGCAACGGCCTAAGCATGAAAAGCAGCTGGAAACATGGCTCAGCCTCCTCAGAGAACACCTGGCTATGGAACAAATTACATCATTTCGCTCTCAAAAAGAAGACCACTGAGGACTTGGTGAACAACCTCTGCAGTAAAGAGAGCAAGGATTGATGAAGGCTTCCCCTTTATCTAGGTATTGTTACACTGGATGTGTCATGGTTATCACCCACCCCCTTTCATTTTGGCTTTATTCAAACTCTGGGCCTTGATCCTGCAAATGCGAACTAGTGGGCCCCAAGTACTCTGCTCCCTGCTTTGTGGAAAGGCCCCAGAAAGCTGATAGGTATGGCCAGCTTGGGGCTCTTTATTGCTGGGGAATCTTTGGGCAGAGCAAAGATTGCATAGTTGGCTCTGTGTCACGGCCACTCCTACAATATGTGACATTTAGGGTGTGGGATGAGGAAAAAGGGATGTGGCTGGATCAGCACAGCACTCTGGCAATCTTCAGTGTCACTTGGGGCCATAGCAAGATCATGTTGCTTTATAGCAGCCATAAGGCTGCTCTAAACTCCACAAGGGATCAAGCTAGGATAGAACCAGCCCCAAGATCTAGGAGCCACAAATGGTTCATTTGTGGTCCCCCAGTTGTGTCTAGTGCACATAGTGCACCTGAGAGTCTGTGTCAGAGGGACAATTCACATGCATGAGTATTTGAGCCTAGAAGCCTAAAGTTGTGGCATTTTTTTCCCTATTGCTGCCTTTTGTTTTAAGGAGCTTGTCACTCAACCATCAGATTAGTGAGATTATATTTGGCATACAAACGCGAAAGGTTTACAGCCCAAGGAGACAGTTTTGCAAGAAGATGCTGTTAACTGAGTTCATTCATTAATAGCTCATAGTTTATTCTTTAAAAAAGAATTATTATATATTCTTGGGTGCTGCTATATGACATAATGTGCAGCACAATGTATCAAGGATAATACAGCACTGATTCCATTCCTTGATGCATCATCATTTATGTAGCCTACCTGTGGGCCAAAAAATAATACACAATATGTAAAAAAAAAAAAAAGTCTGTTTAATAACTTTCTGTGTTATTTATAGCTTCTTAAGTGTAGGCTTAATGCTATGAGGCACTGATGTAATATACTTAGACTGTGTGCATTGTGTCCTCTCTAGGGATTTATCCCCTCCCGCACAGGATAACAACCAGCTATTGCTACCAGTCAGTGAAGTTACTCCCTGAGCTCAAGTGACAGAGTTTTGTGCATGCTGCTGAAGTTCCAGGGTTCAAACCCTCTGGGTGACCCAGGGTGCAGGTTGTTACACTGAGCACCTTCCATTTTTACTCTCTTCTATCCCTGTTGACCTAAGTGGGTGTTGAAGGACTCTTGGCATCCTGCATGGTCAAACTCCATGTCACAGAGACACCTATATATCCATGAGACTGCAATCTCATATCAATGGAAATGATTTGGTTCTAGGTAAATGACCCCTTGATGTAATATTAGGACCCCTTGATATAATATTACCAGGCAGGTAACTGGCAGAAGGAGGGCTCCAGGAGATGAGAAGGAGGTAGCCACATTGGTTGATTACACTCCAAGAATAAGAGGTTCGAAGGTAGACATACCAGCCAGCACTTCTTCCAGAGCAGAACGGTTTTAAATATGCAATTATATTATCCCTAAAGGTAAATAGAAGGCTTATGTGCAAGAAATATTTCTGTAAAATAGTTTGCAGCTGAAAAGATAACACTATTCCCTGCCTCCTCCCTGGCTGTACAATTTTAATTATGTCAAGGAATCGCTCCTGTTTTATATTCCATATATATTTATGGAATAAGCTGTTGGCAAATAGGACATTATTTCAAATAATTTAATGTATTTATTAAAAGCGATTACAAATCTATTCAGGCTTCTCGGCATCGCACTTAGGGCAACTATAATCGCCATATTATTGTCCAATTTATTTCAAAATATTGTGGGGAGGGACTGTTCCCCCATGATCTGGATAAAGAGGGGATTGTTTGCATACAGAGCTCCCCATTTGTCTCTGGGGCAGAGAGCTCAGCTACCTCCTTGTTGCCATCCACCCCCAATCCAGAACTCATGGAAACTACTCTGCAGGCCCAGAGATCCATGAGTGGGGAGAGGGTAGAGTGGTATGGGGTTAGGAAAGACATGTGTCTGCTGCTCCTGCCACATGGTAGTGGATTCAGCAAGCCTCAGGCTGTGTTATCTTATGTGTGCCACTTCCTCTTAGCACCCCAGGATGGAGAGGGCATCCTATGGACCTATAGGAAGGCCTGGCAGAGCAGATCTACTGAGGGTCTGTCTGCAGTGCAGTAAAAGACCCTTGGCTGGCCCCTGTCAGCTGACTCTGGGTATTGGGGCTCAGTGTAAAATTGAACTGCAGATGTTTGGGCTTCAGACTGGAGCTCAGCCTCTTGTACGGTCCTTGCATGCAGCATCCCGGAGCCTGAACTCCAGCTCGAGCCCAGACTTCTACACATCAGTTTTGTAGCTCAGTGAACCCAAGTCAGGGCCGGTGCAAGGATATTTCGCACCCTAGGCGAAACTTCCACCTTGTGCCGCACCCCCCACCAGCCCTGCGGCAGCTCCCCACCCTTCCCCCCCCTACTCCAGGGAACCCTGCAGGTGGCAGCTCTCCGCCCTCCCTCCTGCCGCCATCAATGTCAATTTCAGCCTGGAGCAGCTTTGCCTGAGCTGGGAGAGGAAGACTGAGGGCCGCAGGTGTCAGCGCGCCGCAGGCAGCCCAGCCCATGAACGCTTTAAAAAAAAATGGGGGGGCACCGCTTTTTGGTGCCCCCAAATCTTGGCGCCCTAGGCCACTGCCTAGTTTGCCTAATGGGTTGCACCGGCCCTGCAGCTGATGTGGGCCAACTGCAGATGTTTTACTGCAATGTAGATACACCTGGAAAGGCTGCCAGGGGCCCCAGGGCAAGTATGGGCCTCCAGTGAATCCTTTGAATTCTGTATCAGGGTATCTTGGATTCTGGGAACTGAAGGCAATGATCAGTCTCTGAAAGCAAGCCAAGCCCCCTCCCCTTCTTCCTCCAGTTTTTCCCATGGGAGATGCACAATTCCTGCCCATATATAGCAAAAAACAAAAACATTTCTGTTGGGAACTGGGTATCTTAGGGGAGGAAATTAGTAATGGAAAACAGAGCCTACCTCCAGCTCCCTTCTAACCCAGTAAGTATTGCAAGAACCTATGTGGCATGAGTCTAGCAGTCTCATTGCACATCATATAAGGGCTGGTCTCTGCGCAGTTTTTGTAGCAATATAACCACGTCAGTTTGGAAACAGATCTAGTTAAACTGGTGCAACCCTCTCCTGCAAATGCAGCTCAATCACTGTAAAGGTGCCTATCTCAATAACACTTATTTCTGTAAACGCCTGTACACTGGTATAACTGTGTCCGCATGAGGGGATTGCACCAACTTAACTAGTTCTGTTTCTAAACCATTATAGCTAAAGCCTTGCAAAAACTCTGAGAGAGATCGCTGGCACCCACGCTGAGAGAGCTCCTTTGACCTCGGAAGACAAAGAATGACGGAGCACAGAGCCTATGATTTTATCCTGATACATTATCACTTCTGAACAGAGCTGAGGGCCAACATTGGGATGCTAAGGGAAAACTCCCATTATTACTGTCCATGCCATATTGGCCCATTCTAAATCAGTCTCCCCGGGTATCATTCTGGTATTTTTCATAAGGACTAGCAAAACATTTTCTCTAATAAAAATGTGTTGTTTTTATGTAGTAGATTGTGGTTATAGAATAATAAACAACCCATTTATATTTTATAAAGTTAAAGTAACATCAAACTTTATGGATTAAGAAAACATACTCTCAGAAATGATCATATCATCACCTTTCTTAGGCCCTGATCCTGCAAACACGGACATGCATGCTTAAATTTACCACACTGATTTCATGGGACTACTCACCGTAGTAAAATTAAGCATGTGTGTAAGTGTTTGAAGGATCAGGGACTTATCAATATTTTGACAATATCCTATGATTTTGAATTGCTACCATTGCTGCTTGTTTGATTGACAGTAGTATATTTTATGAGCTTTCAGCATAGTGGAATAGATAGCAAGTTAGTTATGCATAAGATAGAAATATTTGTATAAATATAAAACCAATATAATATATTATTTACATATATCCTATACAGATCCTAAGTAACTTCAGCAGAAAACTTCCATACCAGAAATAGTGGAATCTTATTCCAGAAAGTAGTAGATTCTGGTTACCTTAAATTGATGCTAATATTTTCTAGACTAGAGCATATTTATATAAGAACATAACTCAACACAGATGGACAACAAACAGGATAAATCTCTATCATTTATTACATTTGCTTAGTGATCAAAGGTGTCTAACGAGACATTTTTTCCTCATTGGTTGTTTGCATTAGATATGCAAATCTTCTCTCTTGCAGAGCCATTTCCGAATATATTTGCAAGGCTATTGATGTCCGTTACTTCACTTAAATATAGATCAGAAATACTGACAAATATTTTTATTCAAAGAGTTTGATCATTTTCAGATTACTCTCCATGCTAGTAATTAACCTCAGTCAATACCCTTCCATGGTACTTTCAAACACAATTCCTAGCATACATAAAGTTTTATAAATATGTACTAAATAACCTTAAAGCCCTTTATGAATAATTATGCGTTTTAAAGTTTTTGAGAATCTGCATATTAATTCTGCTTCATAAATAAAACATGAAGCAAAAATCCAGCACGTTTGGTATCTGGGGACAGAGGAAGAAAAGGAGGGATAATTATCAGTTTAATGTGGGAACATACTTAACCTAAACAATTATCTTAAAAATGGATGACTCTACGGGTTTGTATATGTAGATATATATGTGTGTTTATATATAAATTATGCACCTTGAAAGGATGCTTTAATTTAAATTAGTTGTTTTTTTGTGCCTGCCATACCGCTCTGAGCTCTTTAGTCAAAGCCAATTTACCTGAGCTTTATATGTGCTGGAGTTCAGCTCTGTATAATTCCATCTTTTTATAAATGTGCATTTCCCCAAAGGTAGAAAATTAATGAGAGGCTGCTGACTAAAATGACTACATTTTGTCTTCTGTGGGACATTATGGATTTAAAAGATAAGAGGGAGTGCAGCAAGTCCAAAAACAATTTCATTTTATTAATCCCCCGAGTGCCTCGGGATGTGCTGTCCATGTCCAGCAAAGGTGGAGTCACACAGGCTTTTGCATGCTTACTATATGTTGCAATAATACTGTCACTTTAATCCATTGGATGCCACGCTCGTCATCTTTAAACATAAACCGTCTACATAAACAAATGGAATGGGAACAATGTATGACCAGATGGTGTTACAGGGACACTTTCTGGATGTACACTGACAATAATCAGCAAGGGAAGTGATTTATAGAGCTAGCCAGAAGCAAATGAGTGCATAGATTTTCAAAGGGAAAAATTATTTTCATTGCAAACATTTTTCCACAGTTCAGAATGGAAACTACTGTATTTATTATCAACATAACCCAAGAACATACTACAAGTTTTAGGACTATACCTCTGCATACTTGGTAGAAACCTATCAATTGCTTTATAGTTTATGGTTGGTTTTGAAAAGTGTTTTGTTTTAAAGGGATAATGCCATGCCAATAATTATATAGTAAAAACAAAACAGATTTTCTACTCTGAGGATACAGGGCAAAGCTATGAAATTCAGATCTGATTCTGAATCCAAATCTTGAACGTACCGAAAATTTTGGGTTCAGGCCCATCACTCTTTTCCTGTTACCAACATTCACTTAGATTATTAAAACAGATTAAAAAAACAAAGTTAGTCTTTCCAGCATGTATGCTCTTTGTTTATGGTTTTTGCTTCATTTAGCCTGGACAAGGAAAATAGATTGGTCAGTTTCACTTTTATTTCAAGTCATTTTCTAGTCAATTTCAGTTTTGGGCTCCTGTGTATTGGCTGTAGTGTTCTATGTGTACAGTGGAAGGTAATATCTGTAATCATTTAAAAAATGAAAAGCGGTTCCATTAGGTTTTATAAAACATTTCCTTAAAAAACCCCTAAATTTCTATGTAAAGTATCTGAGGCACTAGTGTTCCATTATTATTATGCATCATTGCAACAGTCCCTAAAATAGTGCCAGGTGCCTTCTAATACCAATAAGAGACATGATCTCTGTTCCCTGGAGTTTACAGATTTAGGCCCCAATCCTGCAAACACTTCTGCATGTACCTAACTTTACTATCATGAATATCAATGAAATATTGAACTGGGAAAAGGGGTAAACAGTGAGGTGGCAAAATGTACAGATGATACAAAACTACTCAAGATAATTAAGTCCCAAGCAGACTGCGAAGAGCTACAAAAGGATTTCTCAAAACTGGGTGACTGGGCAACAAAATGGCAGATGAAATTCAATATTCATAAATGCAAAGAAATGTACATTGGAAAACATAATCCCAACTATACATATAAAATGATGGGGTCTAAATTAGTGCCACTCAAGAAAGAGCCCTTGGAGTCATTGTGGATAGTTCTCTGAAAATATCCACTCAATGTGCAGCAGCAGTCAAAAAAGTGAACACAATGTTGGGAATCATTAAGAAATAAGATAGAAAATATCATATTGCCTCTATATAAATCCATGGAACACCCACATCTTGAATACTGCATGGAGATGTGGTCACCCCATCCCAAAAAAGATATATTGGACTTGGAAAAGGTTCAGAAACAGGCAACAAAAATGATTAGGGGTATGGAACAGCTGCCATATGATGAGAGATATTAATAAGACTGGGACTTTTCAGCTTGGAAAAGAGATGACTAAGGGGCGATATGAGAGAGGTCTATAAAATCTTGACTGGTGTGGAAAAAGTAAATAAGAAGTGTTATTTACTCCTTCTCATAACACAAGAACTAGGAGGCACCAAATGAAATTAATAGGCAGCAGGTTTAAAACAAACAAAAGGAAGTATTTTTTCACACAACACACAGTCGACCTGTGGAACTCCTTGCCAGAGGATGTTATGAAGGCCAAGACTATAACTGGGTTCAAAAAAGAGCTAGATAAATTTGTGTAGGATAGGTCCATCAATGGCTATTAGCCAGGATGGGGAGGGATGGTGTCCCTAGCCTTTGTTTGCCAGAAGCTGGGAATGGGCAATGGGGGATAGATCACTTAATGATTTCTGTTGATTCCCTATGAGGCACCTGGCATGGGCCAGAGTCAAATGACACGATACTGGCTAGATGGACCTTTGGTCTGACCCAGTATGGCTGTTCTTACATTAACGGGGTTACTCATGATAATTAAGAAAATTATATGCAGATGTGTTTACAGGGCTGGGGCTAAAGGCAAAGATTCTACCCCTGGATCCACAAAGGCAGATGTTCAGCCTGCCCAGAGTCCCAAAGAAGTCAGTGGTGCTCTGCAGGGTCTCGGTTGTTCAAGCATCCCAAGTTGCAGAACTGGGGTCTGATCCTGCAAGTACTTACACAAGTAGATAAAATTATCTAAATATGTAATAATATTAATGTACATGGATATGCATAAGAATTTGCAAGATAAGCCCTAGTTTCAGCTAAGGGGTAGAAGGTGATAGATTAATGAGACAATGAGAATTGATAGGATTTGAAAGGAAGGGGCAACACGAAGATTATAATATTGCTCACTGAAGGCTGGTGCACAGCACGATGGAACAGAGAGTCATTTTTTAATGAGCGCAATAGATATAGTAAATAACAAATGTATTATTCAGCAAGTTTCTTGTAAAAGGAGTAGGTCTGCAGATGGGGGTTAAAAGAGAAGGGGGAACTGGCTTTTGCAAAATAGTGCTGGAAGATGTTCTGTGCATAGGTAGAGATGTCAGGAGACAATTTGTGGCAGAAGTGGATCAACACTGAAATCCATGGAGCAAAGCTGATTTATCCCAGCAGTGGTTCTCCCCGTCTTGTGGACCCCTAATCCCACAAATCCCTCAAACACAAATGGGTGTCCCCCATACCGTGAGAAAATGTCCCAAATGGCAGTGATCTTATAGACTGTGCAGGGGACCCTGGTATACCTAACCCCATGACATCTATGCAGCATGTTGTCATGTGCAAAAGACACAAGCTTTTCAATATGCCCCAAGGCAAGCCCAGAAATGTGAGTTCATGGTGCCAGAATAGCTTATTGATCTAACTAAACTCAGACAACGTTTAGGGTTTTCTACCCACAAAAGTTGCTGTGAGTCAGATGAATCAGAAGCTTTCTCTGGCTTCAAAGTCTGTAGCAAACTATGTGAGCTTCAAATTATTGGGAGTGAGTGGTAGAGCTGTGCAAGTTTCAGGAACACCAAAGCTTTTTTATGGAAAGCTTTTTCGTTAGTAATACTAAATAGAGACCTTAATAATCAAATTGCAATAGAGTCTAAAATAACTATAATGACCCTTTTAACATAAATTGCATCCAGTTCAATCTTATTTCTCACTGAAAATTAAAAACCGAATGTTGGATGCTCCATCTACATAGTTTCTAAAACAGTGCAGATATATCCCCACTATAAATTGGGGATATTTCATTTCATTAGGGGTAAAAGATGGGTGAAGTGCTATCTTTTATTAGACCAACTTGCTTCGTGAGAGAGACAAGATTTTGCTCTTGCATCAAGCTCTTCTATAAGAAGAGCTCTATGTAATCCCAAAACCTTGTCTCTCTCTCCAACAGAAGTTGCTCCAATGAAAGATATTATTTCACCCACCTTGTATCTCTAATATCCTGGGACCAACATGGCTACAACCACAATGCATACAATAATGTCATTGGGAGTCAGTAAAGCTAGCTATTTTTATTACACACAGGGTTGTCCCTGCAGGGTTCGGGGCCCAGGGCAGAAGTGACAGATTCATCTCTTCTGGGACCAACTGTGCCGGCCAATCGTACCAGCCCACAGAGCCTCCCAAAGCATAGGGCCCAGAGTGATCACCTCGATTTGCCCTACTTGAGGTACGGCTCTGATCACACATACAAACTTTTAACATTTCTTTCAGTTATGATTGCTATGTAAGGACATGATTTATTTTAATGAAAATACCCTGTGTTAACATAAACCTGTTGATGAATGGTTTAAGCTAATTTTTGTGTGTGCTGGACTCACATAAAGGTATAGACTTATTCTGAAGTCAGCTGCAGCCTATATTTTGGGTTAAACTGTTTTCATCCCAAACCCTCTGTGAATCTACAACAAAAATAGTAGGTCAGATGCCCAGACTGTAGCTAGAGACCCTCATTAGGCATCATTTGCATCCTATTAACCACCGAGCTGTGGGTCATTCGCTGCCTGTCAAGCATTCAAGTCATTCCTTCTGTGTTAATTAGTAGAGAAATAAGGAGTTAATGAAGATCTTATGATCTGTGATGATTCATCTTTGTTGTTTCAAATGAATCCCTGCTCTCTGAGCCCGCCAGTGAGCTCCTACACGTTGACTAACAGAGAAATAGTCAGAGAGAGCTCACTGCGGCCTTTAGAGTGTCAGTCTCAAGGGACCTTTTGCATGGTGGGCTTTGTTAGCTAAAGATTAGAAGGAGTTAATTGCTTCAAGATTGCTCGCAGATTAGGTTACAGGGTGTGTTGTATCTATGTAAGCATATGTCAGGTCTAGTTAAAAGATAGAACATGCTTATTTTAATAAAATTATGAAAGGAAGAATTAACTTGTCATTATGCTAGAAATCTTATTTATATACTTAATTTGAAAATGTAGAGATATTGGATGCACTGGTTTTGCTCACACTTGCCCTCTCAATATGCATGCATTCCACTCACAGAAAGACGCCACTTCTGCTTAGTAAAATAGTCCCCATGTTAGTTTAAGTCTTCTGCCTCCTATTTCCCCCCCACCCCTATTTACAAATGTTCAAGAAATTAACATAGTGTTAGTGGCTAAGGTACATGTATCAAGAGATAATAGCTCCTCAAACAAGTAGGAATAGTTCAGATTCAATCTTGACCCTACTCTTGCTGGATAGCCAGGTTGAGGGTATGGGGCTATCTGGGGAGAAGGAGTTCCCCCTCTCCCCCCCAAAAAAATCATGGATTGGCTAAGCTGTTCTGTGGCCTGGGGTTTCAGCTTCTACTGTTCTTGTGCCCTCCTTTCTGCAGGGGAAAATGGCTAGTCGAGCTGCAATCCATCTGCCCTCCAACATACACCCTTTGCCGCTGGGGACATATCGGAAGCCTTAAGTGATCTAGGCCAGTGGTTCTCAACCAGGGCTACATGTCCTCCTGAGGGCACACAGAGACCTTCCAGGGGGTACATCAACTCCTCTAGATATTGCTTAGTTTTACAACAGGCCATGTAAAAAGCATGAACAAAGTCAGTACACACTAAAATTTCATACAGACAATGACTTATTAATACTGCTCTATATACTGTACACTGAAATGTAAGACAATATTTATATTCCAATATTTTCATATAGGGTTAAAATGAGAAAATAGGCAGTTTTTCAGTAATAGTATTGTCAGGATTGCCTCCCCACTCTGAACTCTAGGGTACAGATGTGGGGACCTGCATGAAAAAAGAAATAACCCCCCAAGCCTATTTTACCAGCTTAGGGTTATCTTTTTCCCCCAGAACACAAACTTCTCCTGTGTCTGGAACTAACTGCTGCCACCACCAAATTCAGTATTCCAAAAACTAGGACAAAGGGGAGTTTGGGACCCTTCTTTCCCTTTCCACTAAGCCCTCCAAACTTCTTCCTTCCCTGGGAAGCTTGAGAGAAAAAAAAAACAAACCTCGCCTGATCCTGCGAGACATGCCCAATCCAAAACCAGGATTTTACACAATGGAAAACAAGCAGTCAAAATGCTTAAAAGAAAGATTTTAATTAAAGAAAAAGAAAGGAATAAATCCCTTACAGAAAATCAGTAGAAAGCTCTACAATAATCAATAAAGAGTTAAAGACAACCTCCTCCCCGAATTTCTCCTCCTGCTGAAGCTTTACAGTATTAGAGAAACACAGAGATAAATGTCCACCCACTGGAGAATTTTCCAAGTGATAAAAAGAAGGTAAACTTACTGACTACCTTACTTGATAGAAAGCTTATAGTTACAGTGAAAGAAATAGGCGTGATTCATCTCATAGCCGAGTTGAACAGAGAGAGACCCAGAGAGAAACTGAAACTCAAAATCCTTTGTCTCCTGCAGAATTTCTCATTGGTCAGTTGTCCACCTCTCAGGTTACCTTTAGCTTAACCCCTTACAGGTAAACACTAATTCTAGGCTACTTTATACTTATGACAAGTATGCTGTGATACTTTTGTATTTTTATGTCTGATTTCGTAAGCAAGTAGTTTTGAAGCGAGGTGAAACTCGGGGCACACAAGACAAATCAGACTCCTGAAAGGGGTACGGTAGTCTGGAAAGGTTGAGAGCCACTAATCTAGGCTGTGCAGTTCACAAGGGCTGTAGTCTCAAACCCAGACTCCCTAAATCCTGTCTGTCATTGCACTATTTAGAAGAACCATGTCAGTTCCCCTGCCTCTGAAGCCTCACCTACCTACATGGGAGGAGGATTTCCTCACAGTCTAACCAGCAGGAACAGCACCATAAATCCGATGCACCTTCTACCCTTGAGTTCCATAGAGTCTGCTCCTCTTTGGACTCCCACGAGCCCTGCACCAATGGACACTTTCACTCCCAGACATTATTAAATGAGCAGCAGTTAATGGAGTTTGTGAATTCCAGAGCTGGTTGAAAAATTTTGAGTTTCAAAATTTCTTCACGAAAAAGGGACCTATTTTTCACAAAAATGTAGTGAAAAATGTTCCCATTTTTTCACTAGCTCCAATGAAGTCTGATCCTTTACCATCAGGGGTTATGAATTCCAAGTATTTCTGTTTAAGTGAAAATATGTTTAGGGAAAGCAGCAGACAACTATTGCTCCCTCAAACTTCCTTCCATTTCTTCGGGCTGCCTCCCATTGGCTTTAAAGATATGCATCTCCTCACTGGCATGTGAAAAACCTAACACACACTTTTGGATGAGGAGCCAGACTTCATATATTCCTGGGTGAAATTCTGGTCTGTTGAAATTCACAGTAAAACTCCTATTGACATCAAGGGGGCCAGGATTTCAACCTGATCTTTTCTGATGCTGTCCTCTCTAACTCACTTCAAATAACCCACCAATGTTGTCTTAGTACTAAAATGCATGTCATTTAATTGAGTGGAATCATTAAAGCACTGCAAGTTAATGTAGCCCTTTTCCTATGTTTAGAAAGGTATTGGGTTTGATTGAGTGGTGTGTGTGTCCCACCAAAAGTGGGGGAACAATCAAAGCATTTGAAACTCAGCTGTCTCTGTATCCAAAAATACCAGATACCAAACTCAGGACCAGGATCCTTCTGACTAGAGCTAGTTGGAAATTTTTCATCAAAATAGTTTTTTGACCAAAAAACACCATTTTTGTTGAAACTGAAATGAAGTGTTTTGATAATGTCAGAGCATTCCATTTTGATACTGTCAGAATGAAATGTTTCCATTTTTTGTTTCAAAACAATGTGAAATTAAATACATCAATTTTTATGTAATAAAACATTTTTAAAAGTCAAAATTGAGACAAAGTCTTGCAATTTTATCAAATTGTAATGATTCCATTGACTCAGTTTCAGAAATTCATTTTGTGGGAAATTTCCTTTTTTGTCTTATTTTGTTCTGTTTCAGAATGATTTTTTTAAAATCATGTAATTTTCCTTGAAACAGAAAATCGGATTCCTCCCCAATTTAGATTCTAACATTCTTACAACAAAAGTGTTGGGCCAGGTAGGTGGGTCATATATATTTAAGCTTGATGAGCCCCTGCGTGGAACATGATTTCAGCAAACATGAGACATCAATCTTGTTTTGCAAGAAATTTCAATTCTTTGCAGAGCTAACAGAAGAGGTTATCAAAATAGGCCAATGCTCATTCTGACCCCAATACTGTCCTTGGAGACCTTAGGTGGAATATTAATCACACACCTTTTGAAACTTTACTTATGTGCCCAGTAACATTTAGTGATTTTAAAAGATGAAGCAAAAATATTATTAGGCTGAAATGACCCCTAAATTGGGGGAAAGTGATTCCCCATAACAAATGCAGAGTGTGGGCTTAGTATGCAAAGGGAACTCAGGAATAGTTGGGGGAACTGCTTTGACTTAGGAGGCCACTGACCTAAAGTGCAAATAAATCTAGGGCAGGCCTGCCCATCCAAAGCCTCCTCTCCACCCATGGGAGTATCTGTAGTATCATATGAACCAAACCATGTTGACCTGGTGATGGAGTACGACTGGAATCTGGAAGAGTGACTCATTGCAGACAAGCCTACAGGATCGGGTCTGAGGCAGTGGTGCTGGGAGCATGGGCAACCCCATGATCATTATGGCGTTCAGTAAATAACATGTCAGATAATTCATTATGTCATGGTCCCTTTCAACTTTAATTGCTCTAAATGAAGAGACATTTCACACCATTTAGATGCTAACACACACACACACACACACACACAAAGGAGGGGGGAAGGGACGCCAGTGCATATGATGAAGAAAAGAAAGCTGTGACTCTCGTGTGACTTCAGAGAGCTGGAAGAAATGGAAATGTAATTGGAGGCAGAATGAGACACTAGAAGGAATGAGATGGACTTTGCAGGGGGGGAGGGAGGAGATGAAAGACACAAGGTTGAAATACAAAGCCAGGATCCTCTTCAAAACAGCGCCAAAGCTGAAGCCCAGCAAGTGAGGGCACATTACCCCAATGCCTCTCATTAAAGCCTATCCCAGATTTACCCACTAGCAGTCACACAGCAGCGACGTCTCCTGAAACATCAATGGAAAAGGGCCAGCTTTGGTGCACAGAGAGTGAGGGGTGGGGGGGAATAAGCAGAAGTAATTTATTCGGGATCTTTGAGAGGATAATAGCCAATTATTTGTTTATAACACTGGTTAAATTTTCATTAGGCAGATTAATGGAATATCATGTACTGTCAACATTGGACTGAGGGGTGGTCTGTCAGAGATAAACGGGCAAACAGTCGCTGTGGCTTCCTGAGTAAATTAGTTTTTGCTTTTCTGTTTTTCATATGAAAATGGAAAGGTGGACAAGGTGGTGCGTTTTAAAACAGGTCTCAAGATGGGCCAAATCAGTTAAATATGAAAGCAGTGCTAGTAATAAATACATTATAATAACCTAGCATCAGGCCTGTAATTTTGGGTTCATGAAAGCCTGGAATAATGTAGATTTTTAACCTGCTCTCTTAATACATATTTTCTCTTCCTGAACTTCAACGTTTCTTGCTGTGAGGTGAAAGCATATTACTTTTTTTTTTTTTGACTGGTTTGGCTGTGTAATCTGTTCGGTATTACAGCTGGTAAGTGCTAGAGGCTCACTGCTCTTTCTTGTGAATTCTGGTATTATCATACTGGATAGCATGAGCAGTTTCCTCTAAGTACTATATTATCAGCATCAGAACCCCTCAGCAGCTGTAGTTGCATATTGCACCATTCTGAAGTAAGAATGTATGTAGAGCACTTAAAATTTAAGGTTGGGGTTTTCACAGATGCCTAGGAGAGTTAGAAACCCTGAATTTCAGAGGACATTGAGCAGCTAGAGGCTAACTGGTACATAGTTATTTGTATTACTGTAGCATTTAGGAGCCTCGGATACCCCATTGTACAAACACAAAACAAAAAAGATGGTCCCTGCCCCCACATAATTTACAGAAACTACTGTACTATAGGCCTTTAAAAGAAGCTCCACCAGAATTTGTTCAGGCTCCATTAGTAGCTATTAGAAAACCCTAAAGTGGCATTCAGCAGAATGGCCATTTTGTAGCTGAAAAATGTAACTGACAATTAAAAAGCTTTTCTTTTGTTTAACTCCATGTTATCCTTGTGGGTCCATTTAAATTTCCATTTAGACAACATGTTCAGTGAAATGCAGTATAAATCACATTGGTTTGGGAAGGGAATGGTCCAAGGTATTTATTCCTTATGCTTTTTTAAAAAGGTATTATATGCTATAGTTCAAATAGGAATTCTAGGGGAATTTGGGGGACGTTCTATGGCCTGTGTTCTGCAAGAGTGCAAACTGGATGATCATGGTGGTTCCTTCTGGCCTGAAAATCCATGACTATCTATCTCTGTAATAATGATGTAATACTTTATTTACTATGTGCCAACATGTTTAGAAATGTGGTAATAGATGTTCTTACAGATCACTGGGGCCTGCTTTGACCTCATTAGGGAATTTGTAAATAATATAGAATTGAAGATTGAGCAATAATGCAGCTCGTCATTTTGGTCTAATTAAACCAATATATCTCAGATTTGTAGTTGGATCCCTCTTCAAGATCCCTTTGCTGCATAGACGAACAGATCATGTTTATTGACTTTCTGCACCAATAGACCTGTCTTTTAGAGACAGAAATTGATTTTCCCTTTCTTACCAAATTAAAATGTGTAGTGTGCTCCTAGCTCTGTTGCCCAATATGATAGAATGCCAGGCATTAACAGCAGGTGGTGTTATGTTATTAGCATTGGAATTTGATGGCATAAACATAGAATCAGAGAAATGAAGGGCAGGAAGGGACCTTGAGAGGGCTTCAAATCTAGCCCTCTGTGCTGATGCAGAACCATGTAAACCTATGCCATCCCTGCCAGGTTTTTCTCTAACCTGTTCTTAAAAACCTCCAGTGACTGAAACTCCACAGTCTCTCTTGGAAACCTACCCCAGAGCTTAACTATCCATATAGTTAGAACGTTTTTCTTAATATCTATATTTTAAATCTCCCTGCAAATTAAGCCCATTACTTCTTGTGCTGACTTCAATGGACATAGAGAAAAATTGATCACTGTCCTCTTTATAACAGCCCTTAAGATATTTGAAGACTATTATCATGTTCCTCAACACCGCAGTCATCTTTTCTCAATACTAAATATGCCCAGTTTTTTAAACTTTTCTTCATAAGTCAGATTTTCTAAGCCTTATATCATTTTTGTTGCTCTACCCTGGACTCCTTCCAATCTGTTTTAATATCTGGAATGCCAAAGGACTTACCAAGCGCTTCTAAGAAAAATACTCTGTTGGTGTGGTCAGACTCACTTAATGTGCCCTGATATTCTGTTCATTTAAATAAAGTGGGATATGATTCTTATCTTAGTTAAACTAGTGTAAATCAGGATTAATGCCACGGAAGAGTATGAAATTATACCAGTATAAAACTGGTGTACCTGGGATCAGAATCTGGCCATTGGACATTACAGACAGGATGGGAAATGTGCTAGGTAATCTAATCCATGTCCTTGCCAGTGCAGTAATAGAGTATATATTATAACTTGTATTATATTTTCTATTGAAAATTGCTACCAAAATGCAGATATACTTGTTCTGGAAGCATTAAGGAGTTATATGGTTTGTTATCATAGTTTATGGAAATCTATAATAAATGGCATACTTTTATGATCTTAGGGTATGTCTACACAGCAAACTGAAAACCCACAGCTGGCCCTTGGGCTTGCAGGAATTGGGCTACAGGGCTGTTTCACTGATGTGCAGACTTCCGGGCTTGGGCTGGAGCTCAAGGTCTTAGACTTTTTCACCCTTTAGGGCCCAAGGGCCCATCCCTGTGAGCCCAAGCCAGAGGGTATGGGACAGTCACAGGTTTTTCTTTGCTGTGTAGACATACTTTATATTATTCATTAGTGCAAAAAGAATAGTTCTAACAATGCAAATTATGTATTATCTTGCAAATGATTTTTTCTGTTCATTCAGAAATCTTGTTCTGGTCCAAAAAAGAAAAGAAAAAACAAAAACCCACTCTGCAAACAAGTACCTTTTACAGAGCTTCAGCTTCTTGCTGAAGGTAAACTAGAATATTTTGCAGGGGGTGAAATTCTCTATTTTTCTTGAATAAAATTAAATGGATACATGAATTTTTGGAGAGAAAATACAGAATTGTTTGTTTTGTACACTTTTAAAAGCTGCTGGTTCAGTTGTGCATTCACTGACTACCAGATGTAGTGTCTACTCCCAAAAAATAGCTTATTACAGCATTGCTTGCAGAATCTTTATTATGGCTGCACTGGAAGAAAGGATTCCACTTAAACATAGGTATGAATTCTCCTCTCATATATACAGGCACAATTTCCATTTACTTGAATGGAAGATGAATACATGTATTTGAAGGTACACTGCTCCTCCTAGAAGAAGATCCCATAGTGAACCTCTTGAGAAAGCTACTGTTTCCCTTACTTATTATGAGCCAGACCTCACCCACATATACAAGACAAAACACTTAGGCATCAAGGGATATATTTTTAGCAAGCACCTTAAGTTGCTCAAACGTTATGTGCAAACACTTCCATTTGTGCATGCAGAACCACACTTCTGCACACATGGATGGACGTGTGTGAATGTAAGTTCCTATTTGTGCACACAGATACCTGTTTGAGTGGATAGTGGGGAATTTCTCCATGCACAAATGGATATACAGGTACATTGCATCCAAGGAGGTCTGCTGAAAATTTGGCATCATCTGTGTATTTTTTCAGTACACACATTCATTATCAGTGCCTGCGACTCATACTTCAAAAATAATCAGCAATGATGATTTGAAAATAGCAGCATTCATTCAAGTTAAGAAGTAAGATGTCACAAAGTCCAGTTTTTCAAAGGGCTAGGAGAAACTATTTTGTGATGATAGCTCAACATACCTTCCTTCTGATTTGTCCTTATACAATATCTTTATCTTCTGTTTGAGCTATCACATCCTGTGACATGTCATCACATTAGTTTCATTCAGGATCATTGATAATGTATTGAGAGTCATAGGTCCAAATTCTGCCCTCAATTACGTGTGAGTGTCTAGCGAAGGGCAAAATTTGGCCAAATAATATTTAAATACAATACCTTGAATGTTAACAAAACCATGTTTAGCATGGTTGGTAAAGTGACCGCTTTTTATTTCAAAGCTATTAACTTCAAAGGCTGCTTGCATTGTGTGTATTTTTCTTTTTAAAAAATCTTCATACTTTTTCTGTTTTTTTTCCCCCTCTCACTATATCAAATAGATCATTCCATTTTCAACACTTCAGGACAAAACTCTTCTTTCAGTTCTGCACAACAGATCTTGACAGCAATATTCTGTTCACCCCAAATGCAGAGCGCTTCTGTTGACATCAAGGAGAGTTGACTAGGTAGATATAGTAGAATGTTGGCACAGAGATCTATGGTGCAGATCTCAGATAAGAATTATGACCTAAATTTTCCAAACAGACTAGTGATTTTTGAGTGCCTCAGTTTGTGGCTGCCCAGTTTGAGACAGATTATAGCAGTCTAATCTTGATGAAGTGTTGAGCACCCACCTTCTGAAAACTGAGACACCCCAAATTATGTGTCACTTTGGAAAATAAGGGCCTACATTCTTAAACCTAGCTCCTGCAGTCAGATCCACGCAGGCATTCCTTTGAATTCCACTGAAGTCAGTGGTCCATCTACCAGGGCCAGCTCTAGGTTTTTTTCCCACCGCAAGCAGCAAGAGCGCTGAAGCAAAAAAAATAAACAGGGTGCAGGGGTGGCCTGAACGTGCCGCCCCAAGATCGGCTGAATGCCGCCCCTTATGATGTGCCGCTCCAAGCACGTGCTTCCTCTGCTGGTGCCTGGAGCTGGTCCTGCCATCTACACAGATCTGAGTGCAGAATGGAGCTTTGATTATCTTTATCATTCAACTAGACTGTGCATCTAGCTCAAATGTTCCAATTATTTTTGCTTTAGCACACAATACAATGTCCATTGTTAAGCATGTTTTCATGAACTCTTGCATCAAGGTCGTTTGTGTTTTAGGGTGCTAGCCATTCCTATCCCAAATACACATTAACTGTATGGACAGTGTAGCAAAAAATGTCTTTGTTTCATCATTATTCATATTAATAAAGCATTTATGGATCTGAACAGGCTCTGCCTGGCAAGCTGGCTATTGTACTACAAATTACCATCATATGTCTGGCTGTTCTTCTCCATTGACATTTTAAACTTTGTTTCATTTATAACTCTTTTATCAATTAATTCTTGCCGTTTTTATAAACACCCTCCTTGCCCAACACACCAAACAATCAAAGCCAAGTCAGATGCCCCAAGAGGCCAATTTAGAAAAGGAACAGTTCAGCCATATCAAGAAGTCCTCCAAAAAACCTAGCCACATTGGAAAAGGATTGGATATTTAAATGGCTAGGTTAAAAAAATGCACCATTAGGACAGATTTGATCCCCCACTGTCAATTCAGCTTCCACTTAGAGTGTTTAATGAAGTGCACAAGAAGGGTAAATAAGTTAAATAAGACACAGTCTGTTGGTTACCTTAAATAATTAAATAAATATAGCTGGGTATTTTTGATACATACTCGTGTGTGTGTCTGTGTGTATGTGTATATACATATATATATACCTTAACGATATTCAAAATCAGCAGTGTGGTTATTTAAAGTCGCAGCTCCTGATTCCCCATTACCTGGCGTCTTGAGGGCCTGATTCTCATTTACAACAAGGCCCCTTCACACAGTCAGAGCAATGTAAAGGGAACCTTACTGTTGATGAAATTCAGGCCCAAAGATGCAAGGCAGTGGAGAATACATCAGGATCTGCTTCTTTAAATGAATGAACCATTGCTCTTGTGTTAGTACAGATATTGTTCTTCACACAACTAAGTGCCATGCATCACCAAATTGTGGTGATGATTCTTGGAGTTTGTGCCCTCATCACACTAAGTAGACATGTCTAGTTTAGGTTTGAGTTCTGTTAGACTGAGGACTAGTCTCAGGATATTAATTGCTTGGGAATTTTAAAACTGTACTGGACCAAGCTCTAGTATATGTACAACGATAGTTCTTTTGTATTGGCAGGAAAATGGACATAGATGATTCTATGATTCTCTTTCATCTTCAATTTTTTGCTTCTATGACCTAGATAATGGACTTGCCCCCTTGTGGCTAAACTGTTGGCAGCAGGATGAATGTTCGGCTGATATTGACCACACATGCATTGTAGCTCTCTGAGAATGGATGTGGGGTACTGAATATCCTAGATACCGTGAGATTCACTTCCTGGTGAGTACAACGTTGGATTAACCTGAAACGTTTCCGTTATCTAAATGTTAATGCTAGTATTGTATTTTGATTTTGGAATTAGGACATATCTTATTTTCTTGTGTTGATTGTCACAATGTCTGGGGCACCCTACTCCTCACAACAAAGCCTTAGGATCAAATGTTAATGTGAGAAACTGGATCAATCAGCATGCTATGAACAATTAGATGCAACTATTTGCACCAGAATAGTCTATTCTTAGTGTGCTTTGGTTGATGATGAATTCTGTTACCATTGTGTTTGGGTTCATTAAAATAGTTCTAGTAAAGAGGTCATGATAGGGTTAACAGGGTTCCCCAGAGCATTATGGGATTGAGCCACGTTCCACACCTGCCTTACTTCCTATTTAGTAAGTGGGAGTTTTCCCCTCTCACTCTGGCTATATTTACGTACATGAGTGGTGTGTAGAGTACACACACTGCCCGGCCATGCCCGCACAGGTATAAACAGCAGTGTAGACACTGCTCAGGCAAGCAGAGACATGTACCTTACTGACTCTCCACATATTTTTAGCAGTGTAGTTCCCCGCTGCTGCTGCCTTCTCCTGCTAGAGCCTTTCTTGGCCACCTGTAGCCTCAGCTAAACACATGGCGCATCGCTGATGGTTGCTTAAAGACTGTGTGCCAATGGTGAAACCACCAAACAGTTTTTCTCTGGACCAGTTACAAAAGAGTTTAAAGAAAACTCCAATATCAAAAACAAAGCTAAAGTTCCCAAAATGTGTTTTAAGGAAAATAGGGCTGATTCTCTTCTCAGATACCAGCGTAAACCTGATGTAAGTCCATTGGTTTCATTGGAGTTACTCCCAATTTACATTCGTGTGAGATGAGAATGAAATCCTCTATGTCAAGTTTTACCTGTGTACTTTATACTGCTTGATTTAATTGCATTGCAACACAGGCCTTGTCTACATTGGTGGTGGAATGTAGAGTACATGTAGTGAGACACAGACTGCTTTCCATTATGGTGTAATGTGGCGTAGAGGGTGTGAGTTCTAAATCACACTAATGTGTTGCATATTAATTGGTCCATGTAGGTTTGGCTGGTGTGCACTAACAGTCCCCTAGTGCACTTTAATGTAGTGCTGTTTGAAACAGTACTGTGTTAAAGCACACTAGAGAACAGCACAAGGAGATTACTCATCACAGTATATGCAAAGAAAAAGCCGTGAAACCTGCCCTCTCCCAATTTTTGGACATTTACATAAAACTCACAAATTGCTAAAAGTAACACCCCAAAATGAAATTAATAAACCTTGAAAAAGGGAAGTCCTCCTTTAAGTGTATATATAAAACTGAAGCTTGCCTGTGCTTGTATATATGACTATAATATATACATATTGTATTGTATTTATACTATGATTTATATATATATATATATATA
>ML677335.1:868964-905725 GCA_007922305.1 Dermatemys mawii | reverse complement strand
ATATATATATATATATATATATATATATAGTCATGTATTACATGCATATTATGTATGTATATATAGTCATGTATTACATGCATATGGAGCCCCTTCCCCAGAAGAACCTTCCTTTGTGACTGCCTGGTTCCTATTAATTTTTCCTTTTCTAGGGTAGTTTTCTTACAAAAATGTTTTACCCATCATTCATTTCTGAGGCTGGCCTGTTAAATTTGGCAGAGCCAAGTAGCTACAGCCTTAAAATGTAACTGCCTGGTATTTGCTGCATCTCCCTGTTTTCCAGCTGGTAAGTGTTAACTCACATTATGTTAACCCACGTAATGTGAGTTAACACTTACCATTTCTTATTCCTGGGAAGTGCATTTTCACATTGGGAAAAAAAGGATAAGTCACACCAAAACCACTTAAGCACGAATGTAGCCATTTTGTGGATGTTGCTAGACAGTTTGGCAGAGGTGTGCATACTACGGAATCATACTTCCAAGTAGAGAGAGACATCAATTTGCACAAAGAAGGAAGGCAGCATCCAGTCTAATTCATGCAATTTGTTTGGTTGGGGGGAAAAAATCCTACCCATTATTTGGAGTTTTTGGACCTGAATTTTCCATTTGCTTATATCAGTGTAACCTAAAAATGAATTCATTGGGCTAGATTCACAAAGGGATTTAGGTGCCCAGAAAATCACTGGAATCCACAAAGCTTCATAATGGAGGGAGAGAGGCACCTCAGAATAGGATTCACAAAAGCCAGCACACTAGGCAGGGAGATGCGTAAAATAAGCCAGTGGAAGATTCTAAAGAGACGGGTGGATCCTAAACCTCTCTCCCCTGAGGGAGTTCAGCTCCTAAGTCAAGGCTGGAAAGAGGCGTTTATCTCCGCTAGGGACTCTCAGATGCAACCCCTCTCCTGGAGTCAGGTGCCTAAGGTGTTTCTTGCAAGAAGCCTGAGGAAGATGACAGCTTCCCTCGGAACTTTTAGCCTAGTAGTTAGGGTACTCACCTGAGATGTGGGAGACCCTCCCACCACACAATCAAGTCCTCCCACAGGTGAGTTAGTTGGCAATGTGTGACTCTCCCTGGGGCCTGGGCAGGAGAGAGAGGCGTTTGGGTGCCTGGAGTAAGGTAACAGTGCAATAATTCAGAGCCAGGTCCCTGGACCTAGTGAACTTTCACTACAAAAACATAGGCATCAAGTGAGTTGAGGCACCTATGGGTTTCTGCAGCAGCTGAGCAGGGGTTTTGTGACACCTAAGTGGTGTCTAAGTCCCTCTGTGTATCTCGCCCGCTGAAGTCAGTGGAATTATACAAGCATAAAACTAGTGTGAGAGACTCAGGCACATTTTCTTTTTTGACCAGGCAGGCAGAATTTGGCCCAGAGAGGTGCATAGGTGCTGACTACGTGGGTGCTCCAGGGCTCAAGCGCCCACTGAAAAGAAATAGCGGGTGCTCACACTTGCAGGGCCGGATGAATCTTTTGTGGGCCCCGGGCACTTGGACCATGGCCCCACCCCCCACTCTGCCAGTACTCCGCCCTGAGGCCTTGCCCCTGCTCTGCCTCTTCCCTCCCAAGTCCTTCCCTACCACTCCACCACAAAGCCCCTCCCCTGCTTCGACTCTCCCCCCTGCCCATCAGTCACACAGGGGGATAAGGTGGAGAGGAGCACCCATCTGCAAAAACAAAGTCAGCACCTGTGATATCTAGCTGGACAAAAGCGTCCTGTCAGAAATCTTGTTAACTAATGTGTTTTAACGCACATGATGTGACACATGACTGAGCACCTAGTGTAGACAGGGACAAGTCATGTTTAAAAACAAGTTAGCAGCTCATAGTAAACCTGACAGCCCTTGTCTCATCAAAATCATGTTAAACACCGTGTGAATTAAAACACTGGTGGACATGTTTTTTGACACAGTGCATTTCCCAGTGTGAAAAAAGGCTACAGGTTAACACTTTCAGAGTTCCTGGAGGGGGAGCATTAAAAATTGGATGATTCGTTATCCTCTGTGAAACCAAAAGTGATATACACAAATTTGCAGAACAAGGATGCTAGAAAGGTAATGAAGTGTCTGAAGGTAAACAAGATGTGCATCAACTTCATTGCAGACACTTCGCCCTACATGTTTAGCTAATTCTCTGAGAAACAAGGGCTACAATTTATTTCTCCCCAAAATGTCTTTATGTTGAACATTGACCTAAACTCTAAATATCAGGTACTTGTTAAAATAATGATAAAGCTAAAGAGTAAACTGAAACTTGTATGGGAACCAAATTCAGATGTTTGGGGTTTTTTAAGCTATTTTAAGCTATTATATTTTAAAAATATAATCACTGAATTTTTATTGCTTTTATTATTATTTATAATACACAATATTTAAACATAAAGGCCAAATTTGTGCTTGATGTTTTAAATGAAGTTACTCCAGTGCTTAATTTGGTCCAATGGGTTTTAAGCTGTTCCTGGCATTACCTGAATATCAAATAGTGATTTTTAGCAGCATTTGTCTCATAAATGGATAATTTTGATATTGTCAGATTTATAATTACTTTGTACATTTTGTACATATAGCACGACAGATCCAAATGCAGCATTTGCTTTGATAGCCTATTATATCTGACATGAATTCCATGTCACATCTAGTTAGGGAACATTATCTTATACTGGAGATTTCCAAATTATATTTGCAAAATATACAAATGCTAAATGAGGCTGTTACTTAAACATAAAGATAAACTAAGAAATATACTTTTAAAGACAATTACCAACAGTCTGAATGATATTTGACCATATTCCAAGCATTTAAGCTTAAATTATGCCTCTCCATGCATGGGAGGCATCCCTTTTCCTCAATGCAGGAAATCTGGTTCCTAGCACTTGGTAAAACAGTGGAGACCAAAGAAGGGATGGGTAGAGTGAGATTCTAGTCTAGTCTACATACGTTCCAGACCATGCTCATCACCATAGTATCTGAGATTAAAGTCATGCCCCTCCCTGCATGCAAAGATGGATGATTTGGAGGGATTGATGATGGTATCTGCTGAACAGGTGTAGCAAGGGGTCTCTCTCTCCTTCTCCAGGCCTCTCATGATATGATATCTTTCAAGTACATAACAGCTGCAGGCAGTGCTGTTTTGGCAGTTTGACTCCATCCCCTGGGTCCATGGGTCAGGCTTATAAGAATCATAATTGAGCAATCTGTGTGTTTAGTATAGAAGACAAACTTTGTGGCTTGTAAAAATTTGTTTGCTCTTTTGTATTTTTTTTTTAAGCAATGGTTAGGAGAAGTCGATATCGATGTTATTGTTCATTTATTATTTATTTATTTGTAGTACTGTAGCGCCTGGGGACCTAGTCATGAGCTGGGACCCCATTTAGCACTTTGCAGCTTCAGTCGGTTGTGCTTCAGCTGATCCATCCTCATAACACTCCTGTAAGCAGGAATAAAAATGGAGGACTAATTTTTGTGCTCCCTGAGGCTGGAGGAGCTGGCTTCCCCCCTCCTCCCCATCCCCAGGAACGGGTGGAGCTGAGTCTCCCTACTGCTCCCACGGCCCAGGAATGGAGGATCTGTTATCTCCTGCCCCGGCCTGGGGCCGGAGAACCTCGATCTCCCGGTCCCAGCCCCAGAGGAGTTCTGTACCCCCACTGATTGGGAGGGCTCCATGACCCTATTTGCCGCCCCCCACAACCTTGTGCGCTCCTCTGCCTCTAAGAAGCATCATTCCACTTTTACTGAGAGGGAAACCTATATATGGAAAGGTTGCAACTTTCCCAAGGTCATAGTGAGTCAGTGGCAGAGCTCAGATGGGGTTATCCATTTTTTGTGTTTGTTCAGCAACCATTTGGGAACTTTGGGCACTGCCTGAATATAAATGTTTACTACTAATAAAAATAATTAGGTCTTATGAGTTCTTGGCTCCCACTATCCACTAAGAATGGAGCCACATGTCTTGAAAAAGGTCCAACTTGCACAGAAGACTGCAGCTCATGTGCTAAGACATGAAGGTCCCTGGGAGCACAGAATCTGAGATTATACTCTCTGCATTGGGACCTCCCGTAAATGCAGAGTCAAATTCAATGAGTCTGTCCTGATATTCAAAGCCTAGCATGAGATTACCTCCAGCTACCTGAGAAATCACCTCTCCCTCTGCAGCCATAACTTCCCACAACAACATTTTGCTGGAACAATGACACTGTTGGCGATACGGGGAGGCTCATTAGTACCCAAGACAGAACTTTAACAGCAGCTCAACTAGAGCTTGAAACTCATCCCCATGAGAATGGCCAGCAACCTCTCCACGGTCAGATCTGAATGCAAAAATTATTTCTATGACTTAGCTTTGCCTCCATAATTTGTTCTCTTTCCCCAGCACATGTAGTCAATCTCATGTACAATTATAAACAAACCTGTATACCACTCAAGCTGTTTCTCTTACAGTCTGGGAAGGAATGAAAAGAGACAGAGATTGAATGAACTCTTTTGATTGGCTAGTTAGATGTTGGATCTCAGGCTGCCTGACTCCCAGCCCTGAGCTTAATTCATCAGGCCACAGCAGTCCAGTTGATATTAGAGTTCTTGCATGTGGCTCTAAAGGTAGAATTTGGCCCAATGGACAGCCTTAGAACCTTAAGATCCCCCTTAAATATCTTATAGGTCATTTCCTACCTGGCAGGATGCACTCTACTGAATAACACCAAGTTCCTGTAAAATATAACAAAAGAAACATAAATACAGCACCCCATCTCCCTGCAATACTGTTGGAATTTTAAAGCTCTGGGCTTCATCCCTCAGTCTGATACCTTGTTCTGGCATGAAGCACAAAGTAAAATTTTTACAGCCAAGCTATAAACCCCCTTAAAATAGGTTTTATTACAGAAAGGCAAACATAACCACGGGTATAGCAACATGAAAGGCTCTGCTATAATAATGCTTAGATCCAACTCTTTGTGCACAATTGGCATAGAAAAGCACTTGACTTTGTCGCCTTTTTTGCTGGTACATGTCAGTGTCAGTTCACAGTTGGTCTCAGTTTGTAGCAAAATGCATAAAAATTATTAGTAATCCTCACTTATAGCAAGGGACTCAGAGGCACCCCCTCAGACATTATTCTGCCTGTCATATATGGCTAAAACAGCTATTGACATTTGGAACTGTGATTCCTAGGAAGACAGATTTGCTGTTCACAGTAAACTATGCATTGTGTCTGTCAAGTTTAGTATCTCTCTCACACACACACAGTACAGTACAAGGCTCACTGTGCTGAACATTTTGCTTTAGCCCATAAGGAAAAAAGACCAAGAGAAAACCCCCCACAAAGGGCCTAAGATAGTCTACGCTGAGAATTGAAATGCTCTACATATTTTCAGGACTCTAACATTTCCTTATGACATCCTCATTATATTTTCTGTTGCTGCTTAAATAAAAAATAACCTAGAATGAAGAAAAAAACTGGAAGTGGGCTGCAATGTATCCTTCTGAGTTCTCTCATATAAAGTGAGTTATACTCAAATGGAAAGCAGTTCTCTATCCAGGTTTGCTGGAAAAACCAATCCAGATTCCTCCCAGCAAGTGCCTTGTGACCCACATCCCAAATCTAACAGTGTGTGTGATGAGTCATACTACCCAAACATAACACCCTCGTTTCTATGGCCTACCTGCAACGAATGGGCCAAATCTTGCTTGAATCTCATGTGAGTACTCCCATTAACTTCAGTGAGTTGAATCCCATTACATGAAGTAAGGACTTGGCTATATGTCTCTCTCCACTATATTCCTATATAAGTTTTTCTGAAGTATTTTCTTAATGAACGAAGCAACGCATCTCCATTACATTGGAAACTCTGGGGGACATCATCCAGACCTCTGGTTCCTACGCTCTGTCTCAGTAACTGTACTATTGCTGCCATGGATCTGATAAAATACGGCCTTGTCCTCAGAGGTGCTGAACACTATTGCCTCAAATAAGCAAGAGAACAGATATTTGAAAGGGACACGTGCGATGATTTTTTTTAACCCTCAGCATCATTCACTTTGATACAGTCCAATTAGTAATTCCATTTTCATTCAACAGGTGATTTAGGTGGATATTTTTTGTGTTGAATTGAATCAAATCTGAAAAATCTCAGTAAAATGTGGAAAACCACCATTTTCTAAGCTGTCTTTTTTTTTTTTTTATTTTTCACACAACTTCAATTTATAGTTTCAAGGCCATCTAATATAGTCTAGCACAGTGGCTTGTGTCTGTAATATATGTATAGCTGCACTGCCTCCTCTGTTGCTGCTATAATGGCTAATGAAGAGATAAGGCAGGAAATATCCCCTGTGAACTGATATAAAATTAAACTGTAAACCTGTGATGAACATGTACTTGCCAAAAGAAATATATTTCCCCATGCTAGGATGGGCTGTCTATAAATTGCCATATTTTGGTTCTACAAGAGCTATCTGAACAGCAACTGAATTTTACACCAATTTTTATGATATTTTGTATGTGACTGTTATTTTTGCATTAACTCTGTTTTGGTGAGTTTATTAATGATGCACAGATTACCTGTTTCATGCACAGCATTGGTGAGGAGCAAGTACTGTCTTTAAATAATCTGGGTGGAGAGAGAAAGATGAAGCCATGAATTTTAGCTGCTCTTAAATTTTCAGAGGGCCAGATCCTCAGCTGGTGTAAAATGGCCTGGCTCTGTGAAGTCAAAAGACCTAGGCCAAATGACACCAGCTGATGACCTGGTCCTCACTCTGTAAGTCCTTCAAAGACCCATGTAAACAGCTTTAGAATTCTCCATTGTTCTATTTCGTCAGCTGATATCCTGGATCGTGCACTCATCGGTTTCTGGTGATTTGCTGTGACAATACCTACAGATCATAAGTGATGCTATTCAGCCTAGTAAATTAATAAGAAATTGGCATGCACTAAAGTATTTTTAATATTATTTTAGTGATTTTTATGTTCACATTATTATTTGGTACTTTAATATTCTCTGTTTTTTGTTATTTTCTTATTAAATCTGTTTTGGTTTTTGGACTAACTAGGTATCTGGTTTATTGGTTTATTCTGAAACCAACAGAATTTGATAACATGGAATATTAAGGAGGAGGGGAGAAGGTGTGTTCAGTTTGCAGTTTTTACTCAAGCAAAAATTCCGTTGCCTTCAAAGGGAGTTTTCCCTGATGACGGACTGAAGTGTTTGGTTTGTTGTGTACTCATTTACACTTCCTTGATTCCAATGGTGATTTTGAGGCATTTAATATTAATCTGAATCATGAAAATTCTTTTTTAAAAAGTCTTTAATGTTCTCTGCCAGTCCATTTGCCGGTTTGTGTAGTGTTGCTCTTTGCCTAAGAGTCTGCAATTTTTTTAATGCCTCATTTATTCGGTTGTAAGATATTGCCACTTCCTCATTTCTTCATTGTATTTGTCACTACAAAGAATCATATGCACGCAACTGGTAATGCAGTGAGGGAACAGTCTGTGTTTCTGGCTAACTGAGAAGGTCCCTTCAGATGATTAACAGATGAAATGTAAAAAGTGTAGCATTGCATGATGCCAAAACTTTGTGGAATATTTTACATTTCAGTCGATTCATCTGTTTAACAGTGCATGTTTTGCCTGGTGTGTTGCTCTTCAGTACATATGCTTTCGTTTTTGAATCTTTATTCATTTTGTTCTTTATTTTCACTCTTTCCTTAGTACAGACATATAGGAAATCTTAACTGAAATCATATTCATTGTTTAGTGGACAGTGTGAATAGAAGCAAATATTCCCAGCTTTCATGTAAGGAGCAGATCAGAATTTTTAAAAATGCATTGGTGATCCTACTAAGAAGTTTGGACCAGATCCTGATTCAGTGAGGATTAAGGATCAGGCCTGATTATCATTTTTAATAAAGGGAAAGGGTTAAACTCAGCACAAAATAATCAAAAATCATCCTCAAATATTTTGCACTGGATGATGATGAAGTGTTTGAGGACATTTGATCCACTACAGTGACAGTGCAAACCTCTATATGAGAGATGGTACTATAGTTTGTGTTTTTGGTATAAATATATATTTAAACTTCAATACCTATGGACCAAATTCTGCTTTCTGCTAAATTAATGTAAACCCAGATTTATACTGATGTGATACAGTTAAGTAAACAATGAGTTCCCAGCCTGCAGTCCCGCAAGTAGATTTATTTTTGTTGCACTCAGTGGTCCCTTTGCAAACATCAGGCCCCACAGGCCCCATTGCAGCAAAGATCTTAAGGCTTTTCACTCATGTGTACATGCATGAATAGTTCCTCTTGGAGTCAGTGGGGCTATTCACATATTTAACATTATGCATCTGTTAAAGTGCTTTGCTGAATTAGGGCCTGTTCCTGCTCCCATTGCAGTCAAAGGCAAAACTCCCAGCGACTTCAGGGGCACAGGATCAGGGCCCAAATGAGTAATCTCTAATCTGGAAAAATGACAGTGGGCCCACTGTTGTTTTGGTGGCCTGGGGCAAAGTCGGGAAAAGACCATTCTCTGCCATGCCCTCAGTGCAAGTTTACTACCTACTATTCAAGGGAACAATCAGTGTTGTCCAACCCTGATATTTTTATCACAAGTCTCTTCCAGGTATTTATTCTTAAATCCTCAGCTCCTGGAGTCATGTGAATCTGCAAGACTCTTGACTTTTATTGAAACATAAAAAGTAACTTTCTAGCCCTCCTGGCTGCAGAGGAAAACTTGAAAATATGATCTTTAAAGTCGCAAGATGGGCAAATAAATAGAATCCAGAATTTATTATTTTTAAATATCTCATGATTTATCAGTCAAACTCATGATTTTGGGTGGCCTGAGTTATCATTTTTGAGTGCTTAGGGTTGTCAGTACTGAAAGCACTTATTAATGTGTGATGTGTTGGTACTCTATAGCGGGATGTTCAGGATCCTATGTGTAAGCTGCAGTGTGTAGCACATGCCAGCTGGGGATGTCTGTTGGTCTTATTCAGAGGAACAGTAGAGTGCAAACTGAACATGCTAGCCTTTGTACTTCTCAGCTGCCGTTCATCATCATGTCCTGCAGCAGCAGAATGTCTCTATCAAACAGCTGGCTATGTTTCACTCGCCACTTCAAATGGCTCAGACACTTACAGATAGGATAGAGCACCAGGCTCCTTCAAAATTACAGTGATGAGATAGGTTCAAGCAGACATGATGGTTTGTACCTGTGCAGCTCAAAATCTCACCGAACGTTTCATTTTTGCGATATCAGTTACATTCTGCCACGCTACCTAGAGTGGAACAAATTGTCTTTTATATGAATAGCCTGTTGTTGCATCCCTCTCCCATAATCTCCATCTGCTTGTCTGTCTGCCCTTGGATTGTGAGCCCCTGGGAACAGAGACTGCCCATTTTGGGGTGTCTGGAAAGTACTTAGCACAGTGTGGATGAAACTGAAAATAGATAATAAATGTAGTGACGTGAAGAAAGGCTATTTAATATTTCCATGATATCATCATAGTATCACAGCGAGGTGACATTTTAAATGCTTGCAAGCTTTGTTTTCAAATGAATATGCATGCTGACTTAGATGAGCTTCTTTAAAGCTGTGACTGATTCTGCTATTGGCTTGCACACCCCATCTTTTCATGTTCTCTTTGTGTACATATAAAAAATCTTCCTACTGCATGTTCCACTCTATACATCTGATGAAGTGGGCTGTAGCCCAAGAAAGCTTATGCCCAAATAAGTTTGTTAGTCTCTAAGGTGCCACAAGTACTCCTTGTTTTTTGTGGCTACAGACTAACACGGCTGCTACTCTGAAATCAGTGGGAGTTTAATGTATGGACAGAGGCAGATTGGACCTTGAGCTTTTGAAGATTTGAAAGCAGGTCTGCGTATTTCTGGCTGGCATTTTGGATTTTGCTTCCTAAGGAGGAAGTCCTACTGAGTCCCTTTAAGTAGCGGGGAGGGGTTTTGTTCTTTTTTCCTTTTTATATTTTTTTTTTAAAAAAAGGAAAAACAAAAAACTTCCCCAAGGAAATTAACTACAAAAACTATGGTAATGGAACATTACAGTTGTAATGCAAAACCATAAAAGTCAGGAAATTCAGAGTTAGGGCTCCCAGGGCACCTTTAACTCTGTCACATGTGCATATGCATTTGCTATAGGACACTCAAAACGAACAGTCAGGATAAATGCAAGTATCTTATTGTCCACTCTTGTATTTTACATATTCTGTAGATTGTTTTGTTCTTAGTCAACTGCTGTCATGTTACACAACCTTTCTTAGGGCCTGATCCAGTGAAGAACTGTGTGCCCTCACCTTCTGTTGACCTTGAGGGTGTTCCACATAACCCAGAATCAGGCCCTTAGACAGTAACATCGGTGATCAGTTTCAAAACAGCACCATTGCAGGAGTGAAAATAGTTTAGTTGGAGACCCCAAGTGAACTGAAAAACAGAGAAGAGATTTAGATTAGTATATCTTTTGTGCACAGCTTCAGTACAAGGCTAGTTTCTCTCAGGCAGCAGCAGGAGTAGTATTTTTTTTCAGGCAGGACTCAGCTGTTTGTTATAGTGATTTTAGAGTCTGGGAGGGGGAGCAGATTGAGACAGCTGTGCATGAGTGATGGTGGATACCTTATTCTGTGATTCTGTAAAAATATTAGTCATAGAGATAGCATTTATGAGGGGGATTTATAGGATAATTTTGCAGCACACACATATATATGAGTCACCAAAGCAATTCATATTGAGAAAAGAGTTTTTCAAAAAAGTAATTTTTTACAAATATTCTTCCTGATGTGCAACATATATTTATATAATCTAAGCTCTGTATACAGTTAACTGAGGAGATGCATATCTTCCCAAGTTTTACCTTTTGATACTCTCCTCACCCATAACCACAAACAATGATCCACTAAATTCGGCGAAATCAAGGCCCCAGCTGACCACAAGAATCAAAACTGTTCTTGGAAAAATTAGGTTATCATTCATTAGCTATCTATCATTTGGCCACCAGTAGGCTGCAGGATATGAGGGCCATTTAATTAGGCCCTCACCACTCTCTGGTGTGAAAAGGCTCTCAAAAGCTTTGATTCCCCACAGCTTCACAGCAGGAAGTTGTTGGCGATAATTGACATAGGATTTCCTTGTTAACCAGCAGCAGACATGCTGGATTAAAGCGACAGAGATCTAGAGAAGAAAGTGAAAAGAGATAAGAAGCTCGGAAAGACTTCTGCTTATTTTGCACTTGAGGATGATGAGCAAATAGCAATAACAAACTGGAGTGCTGCTCCCTGCCAGTAAGGCCTCCACTTATCAGACCCATTTCAGCTTGACTGATCAAAGATTGACTTCCCTTAAAATAACATAGGCCTGGGGTTTGTTAGTTTATTAAGCTGCAGGTTTTGTGAATTATCACAGTTTTAAAGATGGATTGCAGTTTATGTGAAGGAGTAGAGAATTATCAGGTTTTCATCTAAACAATTATAAAATATCACAGCTGAAACCTTGCTTGCAAATGACATAATTTTCTCCTGCAAACTTAACAGGTCATTGTAAGCCTTCATGTAAGCATTTCCAACAAGTGCACAAATACAGTAAAATTAACTCAGCTGTTGAGAAGATGATAGCACAGTAAAATATATATATTAACTTCTGAAGCTCAGACAACCTCACATTTACTTTCGCAGTTCCAAAGGTAATTGTATTTAATTCCTGACTGAGACTTTTTAGGTATAGTTACATTAAAGAAAGGAAAGAGGGAAGTGGCCTATTGAGATATTTCTTAAAATGTGGTCATAATAAATGATACTGAAACAGATCCACATGAGTATAGTTAAATGAAATGTCCACTTTAGAGCAGAGACAATTATTGTATATCACTTAATAACTTAACCTTACAACAGCACATGTGGCATTAATAAAGAGCTATGAGTAATAAAAGCATGTTATAGTATTTCCTTTTGACTACTACTCTTTTGTACATGCAGGTGTGTGTGAGTATTAAATGCAAAAACTTGTGATTCCACATTAAGAATGAGAAATTAAACAGGAAAAGTCAATTCAGAAAATGAAAGTACCTGCGGCAGTTAGCTCAGCGTCATTGCAAATATGGAACATTTTTACTGTGGACATTTAATAATGTAGATGCCAGCATACTAAAGTACAAGTGTGACTATGAAACACTTGCATTTAATTCCCTTCTAATAAAGAAAACAGAGGGACAGGGGCAAGATGGGGACAAGAAGAAAGAAAAAGTATGAGAGAGGATAGGAATAGGATGGGGCAGGAGTCAGGCAGAAGCCAGGGAGGATAGCAGGGGCGGAGCACAGGGCAAGAGCTGGGAATTGGGGAGATATGTGCAGAAGGCAAAAGAGAGAGAGGCTGTGGGGGATGGGCTGAAGCATCTATAACTGCTAGAATACTCTCCCCTTGAACCTGGGATTCCTGTGTCTCAAATTCCTTTGATGTCTAGCTATGAAACCCACAGACAAAGTGTGTGTCTCTGTCTCCCGCTAATGACAGGTCTTCATAGATGAGAACAGCCTCCAGTGAGAGGGGATTTGATAGCAGCCTTTAACTACCTGAAGCGGGGTTCCAAAGAGGATGGAGCTCGGCTGTTGTCAGTGGTGGCAGATGAGAGAACAAGCAGCAATGATCTCAAGTTGTAGTGGGGAAGGTCTAGGTTGGATATCAGGACTAGATGATCTCCTGAGGTCTCTTCCGACCCTAATCTTGTATGGATTATTCTACTTCTGCCAATTAATCCATTAGCTCAAGTGTTAGAAAACTCTGAGGTGGTTCTAATGATCCCAGCCCTACCAGTGGTCCATGTGGGGGATCTACATGGTTCCCCATTTGGACATTTTGTTTTTTTAATTATATTTTTTTAAACTAAGAGAAAAGTGCATTCAAATAAACCTCCATTAAAAATTAATTGCAAAGTCAGGCATTCAAAAATTAGGAAAAAACCTGAATTAAAGGTGATTCACTACACAATCCTGATTCATGCATATGGCACAGTGGGAAAAATAGTATGTGATCATGCAATTAAAGGTGGTATCATAACAGATAAATACAAAGCGGGCAAATTAATGTTGCCACAGCAGCCTAAAATTTATCGTTTTATGACTTAAGTGCTCTATTGTACATCCTTTTTGTCTTACAGGTGAGGGGAGATTCCCAGGTTTCCAATGGGGTACACACTGGACTTGATTCATGTGATGGTTTATGACCAGTTATTTTAGACCCTTTGTAGAAGCTTTTAATAGCTCCCTCTGAGCTCTGAACCTTCAGACTCGTGGTAACTGAGGCATCTAGCGTTACATTTGGAAGGATATAAAAACCTGTCCCATTAATTATTTTAAAATTTTAAAAAAATGTAAAATAGGTTTTCTGTGACCTATGTGGCACCCACAATATACTCTATACAATAATTCTATGATGTGTCATAGAGGTTTAATTAATGTTCAGTTTAGATAATCTGCGTAACTCACTCATGACTTTGACACTTCTGAGTAATGTGGCCATCCGAAACTCCTGCCATACCCCCTATAGAAACTAGCCTGTGGAGTATTATACACTAATATACACCATCTTACGTACGAAAGGTTTTCTTAGGATTATTTAAGTCTTAAACATTAGCCATTATTTATCTTTTAATTAATTGCAAATTTTGCCTAGCATGACAAAGTTAGCGAATCATTTTTACAATTGCACGTTACGATGGCAATTATCTTGGTATCCTTCTCCCTGAAACCTGACATCCTTTACAGGGAAGTGATATCGAGCTCAAGTTGTTCTCTGTGCAAGTTGGATGTCAGTTTAGCTGAGCTTGGGTTGAATTCAGTTAATCCTAACATTCTATTTTCATTACAATGAACTATATTTTACAAGAGGGTTAATTATTATCATGTAGATTTTATAGTGTAACCTGATGCACTGATGGCTTGCGTGTATTACAGTGCTATTGTGGGTATTCAGTGAAGACGACCCAGAACCAGAGATCTGGATCTGAACTACCCTCCCCCCCGCTTTTTTTTTTTTAACAGGGGGAGAGTTTGAAATTCAGACCCACATTTTTCATCTGTCTCCAATCTTTTCAATGGGCTGAACCAAAATTGCAGAACAGAACACTCCAGAACATGTGACGTCAAAAATCTAGCTCTTAATTATGTGACTCCATTCCCATTCTGACATGCTTTATAATTTCCCTATCATGCCTACCTGTTCTTGTTGCTTTAAATTGATTACATATGAGCTAATTAACATGTTCTCCCCTGTACAGGCAACATTTCTTCCAGCAAAGACATTAAAATATTATGTGCCTTCATCAAGCTGACATAGTCCCCACGACTGCAAGCCTTCCATGCATAGAACTTCATTGATTTCAATGGCAGTTTCCCATGTGGCAGCCTTGCAGCAGGACTGGGCCCAATGTGTGAGTTCTGTTGCAAGCCGGTGAGAATTTCTCTTGACTGATGGTTTCATTTTGCATGTTCATTTTGGCAGTTCCTTTAGATTTGTATTTAGGTTGTCAGAAATTCAGTAACTGCATTTATGGGATGATTTAGTTGGCACTGGTCCTCTTTTGAGCAGGGGATTGGACTAGATGGCCTCCTGAGGTCTCTTCCAACCCTAATCTTCTATGATTCTATTAAACCATATTGTTCTCATGGAACATTATTTTCTAACTGTATTGACAGGTAAATCATTGATTAGCTTACCAAGAGTCAGATCCAGCTCCCATTGCTGTCCTTGGTTTCCTTCTGTTTGACTCCAGTGGGCCTTGGATCCAGGTTGTAACATGCTGCATATTCAGCAGAGAATTTAGGTCCCAATCCTGCAATCGCCATTATGCGGGCAGACTGCAGATCAACTACTTTCTTGCCATTTTTTCATAAACAAGAAAATGACATTTTATGGAAAATAATGGAATTTATTAAAGCTTATTTTTTCCAGTGCACTCCAGACATGTTTGACACGGCAAATCTCAAAATTTGTGGCCAGCTGGTAACTGGCTCCCCTTTTTAATGCAAGCAAAAATGTTTGTTAATTTTTGCTGGGGATGAAGCTTCCGTTAATCCGCTATCTACATATGGTAGATATGATTCTTTCATTTTCAATGGCATTTGATAAAATCCTCCTTTTATAAATGATGCATCTGCTTTTAATGTCTTTAATCCTGTGATTGAATAGACATATCTTCCCCGTCTTGTTTTTTTAAAAAAATATTTAAAAGGTCCCACTGCCTTAAAACATACATCAAGCAATATTGTAGTAGAGAAATACACTTTTAAGACAAAGTGACAGATTTACATATCTGTGTGATGTGACTCCCTTGACAACCAATAAATGTATTATATTGATGAAGTGAACAAGTCTCTATCTGGTCATTTTCAGCTAGAAACTAATAACCAACATCACCGTATCAGGCATGCAATAAGCTAGGTTAAAACTAGGTTCATCAAATAAATCACTCTGGAATTTTTCTATTTCTTTCCCAAGACACGTTGCACATCTGCTCAGTGAAAGGAGGAAAGAGGCAATATTTCTTTGATCAAAGTCTTTTTTTTAATATCCTTGTAACTGTCCTTGGGGATGCTATCTCTGGACTTAGTCCTGGGGAGATGCTCAGCATCTCCTGGAAGGCAGTAAGCACCTTCCACTCCCACTGACTCAGCACCTCACAGGAGTGGGTTTCATTTAGAATAGGTCCAGATGCCACATCACTTTCCAACAGTCTCACCAACGGTATGTATTTAAGCTATAAAACCTGCACACCAGGCATTTAAATGAATCTCTGTTTATACCAAGAGCTGTCGGGCAAAACATACTTAGCCAGAAAATACACTGTACTTCATTCACCCCAGCTCCTGTTCTTGCCCCGCATAGGGGTTGCGTATGTGGAAATCCTCAAAGAGAGGGTTTTACTGAAAAGACACTTTATTTTGTTTATTTGATAAATTCTAAGTCATTCAGTTTATTTATGGGACCAAAATCTGGCATGAAGTTCAAAAGCAGAATCAAGGCCTGATCCTGCAAATTCTTTTAGCACATCAGTAAACTTACTAGCATGGGTATTGCTATTGAAATTGGGTGGGGGTGGGGAGGGAGATTGCTTAGGTGAATGGACTTACTCATATGCTTAAGGCTCTGATCCAGCTTCATTGAAGTCAATGGAAGCTGAATTAGGACATAAATATTTGCAGGATTAGGCCTTAACATCGCACCCATGTTCTGGTTGGCAGCTGCTCATACCCTGCACCTTTGTGTAGATGAGACCTACCAAAAGCCTTAATAAGCTGCATGGAGGTTGAGCTGTGTGCATGGGGTCATTGCTGGGTCACTGGACCCTGAACCTGACTGTCCAGAGCACAGCACAGCCCTGCTCATGTTTTGGAATTGTAGATTAGAAAATTCAAACAGCGAAAATTCAAACAGCTGCCAATTCAAACAGCGAGAACTTCCCCTTGTGGTTTGAAAATGGAACAATATGGCGGGGAAGTGGGGGCAGGGAACCATGGGATTTGGTGGGGGTTTTTGCTTGAAAATTTGTGTGTGAAAACCACAAGGTTGTTTTTTTTTTAATTTTGAAATTTCCTTGAAGTAAAAATCAAGTAGGAAGTGATCCCAGAAAGCAGCACAGAAGGCAGGTTGTTGGCTGTTATTCTCTGCAGCTCTCTAGGTTCCACAGACATGAAGCCTTTGCCCTCTCCACTGCCAACGAAATCCCGGAGGGAAACATTCATCTGGAACTCCATCAGGTGACGCTTGTTGAGGTTCCTGGACTTTATGCCCCCTCATGTTGCAGTGGGAGCATGCAGTCTGGGCCGCAAACCCCCCCGCCCCCCGCACCAACATCTAGTTAAAGGACTCTGTCATGTCCCTGGGCCAAATACTAAACCATTATGTTGATCTAGTTTTAACCTTCCCTTACATTAAGCCCTATGCAAAGTAATGATTTCACACAATCTGTGAGGGGGTATGGTATGTGTTCATTGCTTTACTTAGAGGAGTGCTGGCAGTGTTGCCTAACACTTCTTTTGGTACCATCCTATTTTCAATTACTTAGCCACACTTTAAGTGTTTGTGCTGAAATTTCCCGTACTCAGTGGCTACTTCAGGCCTGGACATAGGCCTCTGAACATCTCTTTTTGCTCATGCTTGGTAGAGACTTGCTAGTTTGGCAACAAAGTTCCCCAAAGATGCCACCACCCCCTCACAGCTATTATGTGCTGAACCAGACTGAGCGTGCACCATCCCCACAGAACACCAGTGCTAAAGGGCTGAACAGGCCTCTGCCTGCAATTGCTCCTTCTAGCTGTAGTGAACCATTGTGTGCCAGGCACTGGAAGTCAGAGCAGGGAGTCTCTCCTGTGCCTCCCCCAGTGGGCACAGAAAAAAAGGAGCCTAATTTGAAGAAGAGGACTAAGAAGCAGAGTGGGGTTGGAGACAATTTGGGTGGGAGAGATGGAAAACAGGGGGATATGAGACGAGGGCAACAATCTAATGAGTACAGGGCAGAAGGGTCTGTCACCACTAGAGAACACTCCCCTCTAGATCCTGGAATAGAACCCACCACGCTTGAATCTTAATATTTTTATTCATTATGGTAATGCCGTAGGACCTGTCAAGAATGGGACCTCACTGTGTTAGGCACTGTACAGACACAGAATAGTGGATGGTCTTTGCCAAAAGAACTTACAATCTAAACAGATCAGTCAGCCATGTAGTGGGAGAAAGGGGTAAAACACACAAGCAGTGGGAACAATGGGCTGGCAGCAAATGTCATGGTAGTTTCACTATATTTTTTTCCCTTGGATGGGGGGCTACTTAAGAGGACATAAGTAAATGGAAAAAGGGAGGGAAGGGAAGGGGGTGAGTGAGAAGAGGGTATGGGGTGGAGTGAAAGTGAAGTGAAGAGATTGTGAGGGAAGGGATGGGAGAGAGCTGGAGCAAACAGCCAACCAGCACAGGGCAGAGAAAATCCAGTCAACGCTGCAAAAAATGTTCTGAATGTCCGAAAGGTTCCTACTCTGGCTGCTCCTGCTCCACCAGATGGAGCCTCTGGCTGCCTCGTGTCTGCAGTTTTCTCCAAAGGACGCATGGTGCTTGGGAGGTCACAACTCCACTCGCACAAATGTGTTCCAGTCAGGAGGGTGGGGCCAAACTTGAGCGGCCCTGCAATCCCATAGGGTGCAGCACCTGGAGCCGAGAGCCAAGTCCAGCCAGCCCCAAAGCACAGGAGCTGCAGGAGCCGCCACTGTGGTGTGAGTACCCCTGCCTGGGGGAGGCAAGATCCAACTGAAACCACCCCATGCATTCACCCCCAGACTATTTACTGGATCACAACAGGCCGTAAACATTTACAAATGGGTCTTGTGCCCAGAAAGGTTGAGAACCACTGGTCTAGAGGTACCTTCTGATATATTTGCATCTATTTAAAAAAAATAACCTAGAAACCTATTGGTCTGTCATTTGTAGTACTCAGTCTGAAATGATGTAACGGCCAGATTTGGACTTGAAGTACAGGCTCTCAAAGAGGAGAGTGCGGCAAGATCTTGGGTCCAGTTATGTGGGAACAAGTGGAATTACTGGTCTGTTGACTCCCTCCTGGGAGCAAATGGGCAGTGATTAGTTGGAGGATGAAGAGGGTATGGGAAAAGCCTCAGTTCAAGTCCCACCCCATATTTGATGGCCAGCCTGAGGTGAGTAGAACTTAATTGTGGTATAGTCCAGCAGTATATTACTACCTCCGAGGAATAAGGAGGAAGCAGGGGAAGAATTGTAACTCAGTGGGTTGAATCTTAAAGCATGGTGCCTGTATGAACCACTTAGGTGGTTTTATGTAGCTTTCACTTGCCCTTGCTCAGAGCAGTCCCTGCAGTTATAATCTAGCCCTAAATGCTAAAATGGTTAATTCAGAACTGCAGGTATCTTAGAGATGTAAAAATCAAAATGATCTGATACTGACATGCTTTGATAGCCGTATCTCATGATAGAAGCAGTTTTCGTCAATGCTCCAGGCTTTATATCTTCTTTATTTAAACTAGTAGTTGTGGTAGTAACTTTCTTTGGTTTTTTTTTTAACTCCTAAACATAAAAAGCAAATGTGAATCAACCACTTTAAATTAAATATGGGAAACAATTACATTTTGACAGTTTAATTGCATTCTTCCCCCAACATGGCATTCTAAACAAGATAGCACATGTATTTAGCATGCTGATTATATTTTTAGATTGTTTTGCAATTAAGAAAGTATCCCTAAAAGAGATAAAATAATTGGTTGACTATATCGTTGTTTCTTGAGGGAACAATATTAAGAAATGAATGTTGAATGGCTATATCCATAATAATTAGCTTTTCAATCACTGCTTAAAGGTTGTAGGTTTTTAGCCTTCAAAACTCTGTCTCTCATTCAATTTGTGTGCATATTATTCAAATTCTCTTGTTAAAAAATAAAAGTCGTCCTCATTGTGGCTGATGTGGAATATCATCATTGTCATCTGTTGTGGCAGACAAATCCCAAAAGTATTCGTCACTGCAAGTCCTACACATGGGGCCAAAGGTCTCATTGACTTACCAAATCAAGTAAGTAATGCTAACTGGTTTCCACCACTGCATCATAGCATAGCTTCAGCATTCAGAGCAAATCCAGTTCCCAGTGAATTCAAAGGAAGTTTTGCTATTGACCCCACAGAGAGTACATGGCAGGATCAGGACTCACAACAAAACAGAGAGAATTGTCTGGAAATTCTCTCTAAGTACCTGATAACTCTCTTTTTTAAAAAACAAAAGAAGCAGCAGCAGCAGCTGTCTTGAAGAGCCAGTTCAGCTTGCTGAGATCTTTCCTCAGACAATAAAGCTTCCTGGTTTCATGATGCTCTTTAAAGTAGCATCAATTCAATAAGGTTTTTGCCAATAGGGTATTGATGGAAAATATATGGAGGTTACATCAATAGTGGTTAGAGTGAGGATTCTTGGTGTGCTAGAAGAGGAAGTTCAGTGCAGGCGTAGGGTGAAAAAAGAAGTCTGATGGTGGGGAATGGAGTGAAACAATGATGAAAGATGAGAGCTTAAGTATCTAATCTATGAACATGTTTCAAGGCCCAGGGATGTGTGTCTGTATCTGACAGATCAAGGGTATGATCCAGCTCTCATTGAAGTAAAAGGGAATCTTCTGGTGCCTGCTTGCTCATCTAAGTCACATGGTATTATTTCTGCTCCCTGACTGGATGAATGAAACTTTTTAGACAGGAAAATGGTATATGATAAATCCCAGTTACGGAACAAAGAACTTCCAGTATGAACTTCTGGATTAATAACTATTCATACACATTTTGGGGTTTGCTAATATTTTAGCAAAAATAGAAATGGGATGGTCACTCAAATACACGGAAATAATGAATTGTGTGACAACCCCCTCTCACCCCACCCCACACACAAACAAGTAACAGCCCATTTATACAGGAATATATTTGGCTAGATTTGAGGGAAAGGAGAAGAACAGAAAACTTTTGTAAGCATCACCTGAGAGCTGCAAGTGCAATAAGGAGAAACTTTTGCCTTCTGCTTCTTGTTTAAGTTCTATAGTAGTAAAAGCACAAATTGTGATTCGTTGCTGACTAAAATCCCTAGACAGTCCCTTAGCAACAGTCTTAATTCAGCAAACTAGATTCAGACTAGATGCCCTGGATGATAGGAAAAAGGAAGGGCATTAGGACCCTTTACTACCATGTCCAACAGCTAGTATTCCATTTTTTAAACATAGTTTCTGACACAGAAGGTATTCTTTAAATAAACAGACAAATTGGTGAGTTGCAGAATTAGAAAGAGGGAGAATTAATTAGCTGCATGCCAAACATTGAGGGGAAATAGACCAGAAACGATATCTATTCCAAAGAGAATGTGTACAGACTATGGAATAATAGACTGGCTATTTCTTCTCTCTCTCTCTTTGTTAAAAAAAAAAAAATCTGGAGAATGCCTTGTAGATCATCATATTTTTAGCTTCTGGCACATATTTTATTAACTTCCATTATATTTAGAAACAAAACAGACCACTTTTAAAAAACATATTGTTATAAATAAAAAAAAATTGCAATGGCATATTCAAAGAATAATTAAAGACCCTTATGAAAGTTAAAAGCAGAAAGGGGGCTTGGAAGGAGATTTTTCACATACAAAATATTTCACTAAAATAATATTAACCCCTGAAGGTTCACAGTTGCATGGACATCATGTGAGTCCCATTGGATTTAATGGGGCCTGTGGGTTTAAAACCTCACACGACTCTGAAAATGTAGGGCTAAGGACTTGGCTTGAATTCTTAATAGAATCCAGACCTCTGCAGAAAGATGCTTTGCTGCAGGTCAATGAGAGTTTTGCTTAAGTAAAGACTGTAAGATTGGGGCCAGGCTTCACATGCTTAATAATTTGCTTGGCTATGATTACAGTACCACACATAAGCTAAGCAATGGCATTGCTATTCCACGAGAAAGGACCACATACTCAGAATTAACCCACCCCTCTCAGGGTCTGTGAAAAGTGCTTTGCAAATATGAAAATTTTAAACTGATCAACTTCAGATGTATGGGCTGAACATATGTCGGTATAACTATGCCGCTCATGGGGGTGGAAAATACACACCCCTGAGCGACTTATTTATGCTAACATTTAACCCCAATGTAGACAACTCTATGATGACAAGAGAGCTTCTCAGTTCAGCATAGCTCTTGCCTCTTGTGGAAATGGAATATCTACGCTGATGAGAGAAGCTCACCCGTTGATGTAGGTAGCATCTTCAGTAAGCGCTACAGCAGTGCAGCTGCACTGGTGCTGAAGCTTTTGCCTTTATATAGAGCTCTTCTTCAGGTCTCCTTTTGTCCTTTCCTCCTTATGACTGGAGAAGTGCTAACAGGGCACTTTGCCTGGAATGGTCCCTGCAAGGATTTGTTAGCTACTTATGCTAACCAATTTGTTCCACTTTGTATTTGGCTGTGACAGTCTGGGTATGTCTACACTGCCAACAGATACCCATGGCTGGCCCATGCCAGCTGACTCAGGGTTGTGGGGCTCAGGGCAAAGGGCTGTTTAACTGCGGTATGGATGTTCAGGCTTTGGCTGGAGCCTGAGATCTGGGACCGTCGCCCTTCACAAGGTCCGAGAGCTGGGGCTTCAGCCCAAGCCTGAACCTCTACATCATAATTAAACAGCCCTTTAATCCAAACCCTGTGAACCTAAGGCAAACCCAGGCCAGTGGGTTTTTAATTGCAGTGTAGACATATCCTCTGAGTACATTTCCCAAACCTTAAGAAGAGCTCTATGAAAGTCTGAAAACTTCTCTCTCTCACCAACAGAAGTAGATACAATAAAAGATATTACTTCACCCATCTTGTCGCTCACAAATAACAGAGGAAAATATTCAATAATTAATCATTCCCTCCTATGCATTTCCTCCTGTTTCAGAGGTCCCAAAGTCCAGACCTACAACTGGTTTTCCTGTGTGACACCCTGGGCACACACTATACTGATACTAAATTCACAGGGGAATGCCACTGGATCATGGAGCCATCTTGCAGAGCTCAGGTAAAGCTTAGTATTCATTATTATTATTAGTAGTAGTAGTATTTTCTTTTAATTTATTATTATTATTTATTATATTTATTCTTATTTTATAACAAATATTTTGCTCTGGTGAATGTATGCTTCAGGCCCAGTCTGTCCTACAGTTACGTGTTCCAAGGGAACATCCCTTGATCTGCTGGAAATTCTCCTACTTATACAACCCAAAATGCCATTAGTCTTCTTAGAAACACACTGTTGACTCATATCCAGCTTCTGGTCCACTGTAACCCCTCAGTCCTTTTCTGCAGAACTGCTGCTTAGCCATTCGGTCCCTCATCTGTAGCAGTACATGGGATTCTTCCATCCTAAGTGCAGGACTCTGCACTTGTCCTTGTTGAATCTCATCAGATTTCTTTTGCTCCAATCCTCTAATTTGTCTAGACCCCTCTGTATCCTATCCCTAGCCTCTAGCATATCTACCACTCCTCCCAGTGATAGTTTTTGAGCAAAACTGGGGTGATGGATGGTTTTGTATCAAATCCACTCAGAACTTGTGGTTTCAAACCAAAACTAGCTGAGATTTGGTGGCTTCAACTGAGTTTTTGTCTGAGGCTTTTGGGTGCATTTGACTCCGAAATCTGAAGTAATACACTGAAGGTCAAAGTCAAGGTGTGGAAAGGATGAGTCTACGTGGATCAAAACTGAAAATCAATTTATAACCAAACGTGAACATGTATCAATACATCAGATTCACCCTCAGAAAGCTTTGTAGGTGCTTGAAACTATGATCCAAATGTGGTTTGAGGCCACATCTCTATTTATAATGAAAATGCTTATACAACCTTAATCATACCATCAGAGGAGACACATTTATGTCTTCCGATGAAGTCGTATCCTTGAGAAGCAATACTTCAAGTGCCTTGACAAATTCAATGTATTTTGTAAGATTTATGGGTAACTCCACCTACATTCCAGCCAATTCCCAGAGATCATTGTGGAGATCACTAAATGAACATAACGTGGACACTTGGGCTGTACAGGAACTGAAAAAAAGTGCACCAACATAATACCAGGCAGTAACTTGCTTTCCCTTTGCACCCCCACAATTTACTTTTGTGTTCAAAATAAGAAGGGCTGGTCCCAAAGCCTTGAAGAATATTAAATAAATACAAGCACAACAGAATCCCTCATTGAAATAAATTATCTTCTCATATAAAAATCTTCTAAAACCCATTTCCAGAAGAGTAATAGAGCTGCCAGTCCAACACCTGCAGGGTTGGAAATAATTTACTTAGCCTTCCTGACTTTTAGGCAGGTTCTTTGTTTGATGAATGGCTCAATTAAACATCTGTTAATCACAACATTATCTCTTCTCATGGTGAATATCTATTCCTCCTATCCTGTCCTTCCATGAGATAATATCAAGCATTCCCCCAATCCACAAGGCAAGATGCATTTTAAGGATTAAATAAATGTGTAGGGGAACAATATACCCCATCTCCTCACCCTGGTTGAGGAAACAATTGTGGAGCATGCACTTTTTGTTGCCCTTCCCCCATCAACACAACCTTCCCATAACCTCAGGCTCCTGAACTCTCTTGTACATTTTAGGCCTTGATAATAAAGCAACATCTGCAAACTTAGAAGTGCTTTACTCAAGTTAATTGAGTAAATTGAAGCAAGATGCAGTGCAGGGCTGATCTATGATCCCAGGTTGAGGGCCTAGAAGGGAGACAACAGATTTACTGCAAAGACAGTGGGCGGCCTTTTGTTCAGGCCTTGGTTCACGGGAAGTTTGAGGTCATGAGGGATTAAAATATCTTTAAAAACAAATGGAATAATTTGACTGAAATATAAGGCACACAGTGCCAGCTTATGCCAGGAAACCAGGTGTGATTTATTTGCCTTCAATCCAACACATTTTTCTGATATCTGCTCCCATTAGGTTGAATTTATAGATTATTGGGAGAGTATGTATCCTTATCTCTCTTCCCTTGACATTTGTGTACTCCTGGGAGCAGCTCTGTGTATTTGCAAAATACACAAAACAGTGTATTTCCCTGGGTAGGAGATGGCTGCAGGGGTGGCAATCTCAATTTAAACCTTTAAATCTTATTTTAAAAAACTCACATTAATGTCTTTTTTAATAAGCAATCCCCAAACAAGTAGAGTTAAACAGGTAATACTCTTTCTCTTAGAATCACTACAAATCATTAAGTTTAAGTACAATTCGCCACCTTGAAGCAATTGGATACATTGTAATTTGTTTTATGGTCTCACAGATGCAAGGAATTTGCGCAGCTATAAATACATAAAAGTGCTTTATTATGAACAACTCATACCCTGTATGATTTGGGGACAGGGAACCCCTCCCAGTTTTGCTTTTATTTATTTTTTTCTCTTACTCACTTTGAATGGGCTATATTGTCCCTTTTGTAGTTTCTCTGCTGCTTTATTAAATCCCAAATTCCTTACAAAACTGTGTAATTTTAATAACACAAATCCATGCAGGTCGTAAAACTGTCCAAATGTACATAGCACGAGCAGTGATCAACTGTAGTGATGTCATCAGCCCTGATTAGCTAGAGCTGGTCACACGACAAGATTTTATTACAAGTGTCATTTACATTTTTGACAGTTTTACAAGGCTTAATGGCTTTGTATTAAATACATTGTGTTTCAAGGAAACTGACAGTTCAAGGCATCTTGCAAACACAATGCTATGGCATTACCTCAGAAGCAATATTCAGGAAAGCTCAAACATCTTTTATCCTTATTGCCTGCATTACCATGGTACAAGGGGTTCACTTAAGCTAAGGTTAATTCTAAGGACTAGAAAAAGCAAAAATAATATATTTTCCTTTATACCAACTGGTCTTTCCTTCTATATAAAATGTAGAACATATTGTCCCACAATCTGCTAAAACTCCTGGCACCAGAAATTCAGCAAAAATCGAAGGAACATCCACCACAGAAATCAATGGGGAAATGCTTGGATTAACAGGTTTATGTGTCGGTCGGCTGTGTGAAATTTTTCAAGCTCTGCTCACGTTTTTTAAAATGCTTGGGAACCTATTGAGCAGGTTTGGGAAGAGTTTCAAATGAGCCTATATCCATTTGTGGGTTGAAGTGGAAACTTTGCTAAACTTTGTAGTTTCTCACATGGTTGAATCAGAAACTGGGGAGGAAATTGGCAGTTTTAGCTGTGTTCCACTTTGAGTTTTGAACCTAAAGTATGGATGGCCTGAAGCCATTCACCTCCGATCCAAAGCACCTCTGATCAATGATTGTTCTAAATACAGACCTGAGACTGTGCTTTTTGATATAAGCCGGTCTCTTGCCAAAACTCAAACTCGGGGAATGGGAACCCACCTGCCTTGGAACAAACATATACAAAAGTTATGTTAACAAACCCCAGTGTGGACTGATGATGCTTAGTTTTGCACGCAGTGTTTACCACCACCCTCCGCTGGATGGAATATCTACTCATAAATGTATACATTCTCCTTACTGGTTGAGCTAGTGAAGCCAACTGGGTTTGGGATTTTTTAACATGAATTCTATTCTTGATCCCACAGGTATGTGATTTGTTGCCAACCCTGATACATCTATGTATGTGACAATAAATCATTATGCCAATTTCCCATTCAACTTAGTGCAAATATCTAGGGCATGTCTACATATAAATTTTGCACCGCTTTAAGTATACCAGTATTGTTAAAGTGATACAATCCCTCCAGTGTGGATACAGTTTATAACACTATAAATGTGCTTATATCAGTATTATTTATTCTCATCTGGGAGAGGGAATAAGCTAAATCAGTGCAAGACACCTACACACTGGTATAACTGTATTCACGTAAGCTGCTGACTATTCTGGTAAAAAAAAAATCACACTCCTAACTGAAAAAGTTATGTTTAAAAATACCGTTTGCAGGCCAGATCTTACAAGGTGAAATGTTGATATTGTGTGTGTTTCTGAGTTGGTCTCTGTAAAGAATTTACTCAACTACTTTGATATTTCAAACCAGTTTTGAACATATATTCCCTTAAAATCTTAATTCAATAGGCAAAAACAATTGAACTTGTGTCTTTCAGTGTCATTGTTACTGAATAATATCAGAAGAGCTACTACTTTATTTTCACATCTACAGTAACCTTTGTTTTAAGATCAGCTTGTATTCTTGGGAAAGCCCTAAGACGTCAATACATTTATTAACATAGGTTTTTCAGTAGGTGCCATACCAAAACCAGCTGACAGAATAAATACTTAAAAGATTATCAGCCATTTGGTCTGTTTTAAGTCAAAAGCAATATTCTTTTCAGAGGTGTTTGCAGTATAGGCAGAGGTGGATGAGGGAAGATCTCTTATTGAACCGATTCCTGTTGGTGGAAGAGACAAGCTGTTGAGCTGCACAGAGCTCTTCTTCAGGTCACCGAGACAAGATCTACTCAACAGAAAGCACCTCCTATAAATAAATGCTATAGTATCTACAGTAACTTGATCCAAATGTAAGCAGTGTCAGGAATGAGATATATTCTGACATTTGGTGGCGAACTATGGGAATTGCAGTGAGTCTTGAAAAATAACTTGGGGGCTGATCAATTTGCATAGACACACCCACTGCGCCTAGCCTGAGCCCACAGCAGCCCACATGGCCACTTCGGCTGATGAGGGAGCCCCAGTTTCTATGTTATTGGGGCAGGAATGATAAAGTGATGTTACTGTGATTATGTGAGTGAAGGACTATGGACATGTACTTGGCCCTTGTTATGATGGAGGGACTCGCCATCATCTAGGTAGCACTCAACTGGGCAAGGGCCATGCATTTCAGAACACTGTGAGATTGAGAGAGGTGGTGGACAAGCATCTATACCTTTTGGTGAGGGGTCTGTCTGAGGGCCTCCCAGGCCTATTGCACCCTGCCTCTTTCCACTGTGGAATGTCAGAATTGAATTTTGCGTCCATTAGGAGCCTGGTTTCAGGCTGCTGAGCTGAAAATTGCTTTGGGCTCACTGGTGCACCTGCACTAAGGCTCCCCTACTGTATGCTGAAATCACTTAAGAGCTGAAATCACCTAAGAGCTAAAGAAATCACTGAGCACTGTCTTAAGTAGGGGGGCCTGAAAAAAGTGCAGTGTGGCTGGTGCAGCAGAGCAGTCTGTGTGTCGGCTAGCAGGATGGCTAGCGGAGTTGTTGGTGCTGCGGGCAGAGTGACCGGCACGGCACAGCTGTCTGTGTGTCGGCTAGCAGAGCAGCTAGCGGATCAACGGGCAGAGCGGTTCGTGGGACAGCCAGCGGAGCGGAGCAGAGCCGATTGCGGTAAGAGCTGCAGCGGAACCTCACGGAGAGGCGGCGCAGTTGGCCTCGGACCACGTAAGGTGCCCCGTGCCCTACCCTCCAATTCCACCCAGGCTGGAGGTAAGACTCTGCCAATTGACTTTTGAACTCTGCACTGACCAAGAACAGAGACTCTTGGGCTGTTGGACTTTTGGGACTATTGAGTGACTTTTGGGGTTGTGGAACTCAAGAGCCAAAGGGAAGGCCACGGCCTAGTTGCTGGGAGGGGGGCTTCTGGTTCATGGTTTGGTTTATTAACCTTGTTTGTGGTGTTTCCCCAATATAATGCCACTTTGTTTCTCCCTGTTATTAAAAGGCTTTGGTACACTCAGACTCTGTGCTTGCGAGAGGGGAAGTATTGTCTCTTACGGACGCCCAGAGGAGTGGTATATGGTTGTCCCAGGTCACTGGGTGGGGGCTCGAGCCGGTTTTTGTATTGTGCTATTGGAATGGAACCCCTGGATACTGAACCCGGCCCTTGTTGCTGCCAACTCTGATGGGCAGAAGGGTTACACAAACATTGCAGAATCACTACAATAAGCTGTAGACAAATGACTGAAGAGTTATTTTTAATATAGAGTTTCTGCAGCTGCTGGCCCAATGAAGCTCTGTAGACCACTGTTCCTTATTTCCAATAGGGTATTTTATCTTCAGTGTCAGCTGCATAATGGTTATTTAAGCATAATTCACAGTGCTATTCAAGGCCATCTCCTTCCTACTCATGCATACCACCCACCCTGTATCCCGTTATAATGTAGTAGCAAACATTTACATTGTGTGTACCCCTGTAACAAATAACCCATAGAACAAGAAAGAAGCCTTGTGGAATTCAGATGAAGAACTTTAACAGAAAAGTGCTAATTTCAAAGCAAGTGGTCTTTGTGTTTGATGATGGGAGGTCAAGACTCAAAATGCATTCCTCACTCTCCATCATCAATGGAAAAGCCCACGTGGGCAGTGACATTGTCAGCTTGTTTTCTGTGAGAAGACACTATACATATGGATTCAAGGAAAGATCCTGCGTTTCTAGACTGTTTGGACTGTTACAGGAAGTGTATTAGATGCAAAGCGAAGATCCCCAGAGACAATCAGGGGACCCTGAAAAGACCTGGGGGAAACTGTCAGTTATTTCATCAGTGCCACCATTTTGGACTTACAAACTGTGACTCACCTGTGCATATATTTTACCTGTTTTAACCTCTCAAAAACTCTCATTTCCTTTTCTTAGCTCAGGGGTGGCCAGCCTCTGGCTCTTCAGAAGTTAATATGCAGCTCCTTCTATAGGCACTGACTCCAGGGCTGGAACTACAGGCACCAACTTTCCAATGTGCCAGGGGGTGCCTGAGTCACTGCTCAACCCCTGACTCTGCCATAGGCCTTCCCCCCATTCCACCCCTTCTCACCCCCTCCTCTGAGCCTGACATGCCCTCACTTCTCCCCCCACCTAGAGCCTCCTGCATGCCACAAAACAGCTTATTGGGAGGTGCAAGGAGGGAGGGCGAGGCGCTGATCGGCGGAGCTGCTGGTGGGTGGGAGGTGCAGGGAGCCGGTGGGGGGAGCTAATGGGGTGTTTCTAATGTATTACTGTAGCTCTTTGGCAATATACATTGGTAAATTCTGGCTCCTTATCAAGCTCAGGTTGGCCACCCCTGTCTTAGCTAATAAACTTTTAATTAGTTTACGATAGAATTGGCTGCCAGCATTGTTTTTGCTGTAAGATTTAGGGTACCAATTGATCTGGGGTAAGTGACTGGTCTCTCAGAAATAGATGCAACTTGATGTGGTGTGATTTTTGGTTTAAGTGACTTTTTATTACTAAGTCCAGTTTGTCTGGGTGGCAAAGGGGGATAGACTGAAGAGGGTAGGGGACTGTCTATGATGTCATGGAAAGATTGGATTAGTGATCCAGGAGTTCATATTTGTGACTGACTTGGTGAAATCTAAGTATAGAACACACCACCAGTTTGGAAGATCTGCCTGTTTTCTGACAGGCTGCCCTGAGGTAGGCATTCACAATCATGAGCCACTCCAGACAGCATGGTCCAGGGACTTGGCTTCTCCCATCTTCAAGCCTCTCAGAGGGAGGTGAAGGGGAAACAGAAGGAACCATCAGACTGATTGATCGATCAATGTGATATATGCCATCATGTGTCAGCAATGCCCCTCTGCTATGTACATTGGCCAAACTGGCCAGTCTCTATGCAAAAGAATAAATGGACACAAATCTGACATCAGGAATCATAACATTCAAAAACCAGTAGGAGAACACTTTAATCTTCCTGGCCATCCCATTAAAGACTTGACAGTGTCAGTTCTGAAACAGAAAAACTTCCAAAACAGACTCCAATGAGAAACTGAGGAACTGGAATTAATTTTCAAATTGGACACAATAAACCAAGGACTAAATAGAACTTGCGAATGGTTCGCTCATTACACTAATGGATTGCATTTCCCTAGTTAATTTACCTTCAATAGTTGTTATCTCCTGATATCCATTTCAAAAGGTATTTTTTTCTCCTGCTAATAATGGCCCATCCAAATTAAACAGCCTCTTAGAATTGGTATGCTAATGTACAACCTTTTTTTTGCTTTCTGTGTGTATAAATGCATTTTACTTCTGTTCCATTCTATGCATCCGATGAAGTGGACTATAGACCATGAAAGCTTATGCTGAAATAAACTGGTTAGTCTCTATGGTGCTACAAAGTCTTCCTCATCTTATTTACGGATACAGACTAACCCGGCTGCTAATCTTAAACCTATCAGACTGATTCTCGCCTGCTAAATCTGTGGGAGGGGCAGGAGACAGAGGATTCAGTAAGTAGCTCTTTACCCCCACATTCAGAGGTAAGTGATGCAGCTCGACTCAGCGCCAGATATTTTCCAATCAGAAAATCTGCCCACCTGATGGGAATACACACAAGGGATATCCAGCCTGAGGGCTGTCCTAACTCCACTGGGTTTCGTGGAGAGGGGTGGGGAGACTGCAAGACCGAAGAGAGAGAGTTTTGGAGTGTGGAAAAATAGGAAGATAGTGAGCTCAAGCTTCCCCTCACCCTTCCTGCCAGTTACATGGTTCCTAAGCATGCCTATGCTGGTGTGTGCTGAGGAAAGGGGATGGGTTCCCTTACAAAGGGATGGCTTCCCTGAGCAAAGCAGGCCAGTCTTACTCCGAAAGATGTTAGCCTGGTGCAGATCCGATGTCTATGGACTTCCACAGCCTCTGTGGCTCCACAATAGGCTGTTCTATATTAAAGTTTGGAAATGAAAGTGAAAGCACATGTGAGACGTGCTAAACAGAAATAGCAGAGCTTGAGATTTGGTTATATGCCAGAAGCCACAACCAGATAGAAATCACAGGTTAGTCAGGAAATTACTTGCATTTCATTTGGGGCCACGTCTCCTAAGAGGACGCTGGCCTTTTCCTGTTGTATAGTGATGTTGCCCCGGGATATAATTTGCCTTTTTCATAAGCATGGGTGCTATCTCCCCCTTCCTCAAAGAGACTTCAAAAACAGCCAAGGAGAATCCATTGTGGTACATTAGCTACAGGACAATGGCAAAGTAATTATAAACTGAGTTCCTTACAGTAAGCTTCAGTAATCTTGATGTATTGTTAGCATGATTGTGCAATAAAACTCAGCCAGTTTGTTCCTCATATTAAAACCACCCCCTCACTACAGCTTCAAAGGATCAAATCCTGCTTTGTCCTTTTGGGGATGAGAACAAGTAACTGGCCGCTGTGTCCTCGGCTTCTTAAATCATGGCACCCTGGGGAAGATTCCCTTGGAGTAGGTTGGGGCTATGGCCAGGGACTGTGGTATACTTTGCTAGCCCCTCTAAAAGTAGCTGCATGCTCCTGCTTCCTGCCGAGCATATATTGCAGACTTACCAGGGTAGCCATCCGGGGGAGAAGCTGCTATGCCCAAACTCAGCAGATGCCCCCAGCATGCTCACTGTCACGGGGGCTTGGTATTTCTCTTAGCACTCTCCAGAGTACTACGGGAAAATCCTCCTCAACTGTGTACACCATCTTCCCCTTACACCCAGGCTAGAATAGGCAAGAATTAGCCCTGTGTGTGCAGACTATTAGGCTAAAGGAAAGAGTTGTGAACATCTTCATAGGCTCTTCAGAGTTTTCCACTTGGTTCTTCCACCTGCCCAAGAATGGAAGAACATGGAGTACCCTATATAATATCTTGCGGCCTTTTAGAAATGGTCACAATTCTTTATGCTCACAGTTTGCCCCTCCCAGTGGGATCCTGCCTTGATTGTATGGATTTATGGAGCAGAGGACTCATCTGTGGAATCCATAGATAAAACTTGTAGCAAATGTTGACACAATGGGATGATTTAGGGCTGGTCTACTCGGGGAGGGGAGGGGAATCGACCGAAGATATGCAACTTCAGCTACGTGAATGTAGCTGAAGTCGGCGTATCTTCGGCCGACTTACCTGCCGTCCTCCCGGCAGCGGCGGTCGGTGGCGTGCTCCCTCGTCAAGTCCATCATACGCCTCTCGGCGAGCTGGAGTTCCAGAGTTGACGGGAGAACCGTTGGCAATTGATTTATCGCATCTTAACGCGATCCAGCGGGTAGTGAAGACCTACCCTTACTTGGGGGTTGGTCCTGCTTTGAGCAGGGGGTTGGACTAGATGATCTCCTGAGGTCCCTTCCAACCCTGATAGTCTATGATTCTATAATTCTAATGCTGAAGTCTACAGTCTTGGGTCTTTATACAAGCAAACTCCCATTGAGGTCAAAGAGTCATGCTCTGCCAGTCATTTCTAAGCTCTGCTCCACGTTGAGAAGCCCACTTCGGAAACAGATGGAATGATAAGAAGTCACGTATTTTATAGTTTTTCTAGTTTTTTTCCTGTTCTCCATGCAAACAAATGGCAATTTTTGCAAACAAGCAACTGTCATGGAACAGTTTTCTACTGTGAACATAACAACATATCATCCAGAGCAAACAGTTGAAAAAATATTGTCTCTAGGATGAAGTTTCAGCAGTTCTTGGTTTAAAAGATTATAAATTTTCAGATGGAATTTGTGGAAATGTCACCCAGGACCAAATTAGCCAATTCTTAATGAGATTCCCCAAAAATCTTAGGTTTTTTTCCTATCTAAATTTAAAGTGTGGAACTTGTTTTGCACAGGTATAATAAGGAACTAATTATGGATCTCTCACTGTTACCTATATTCCAAGTATCTTCCCACTGCTGTTCTGAACCATCCATGTTATTCTATGTCATTCCTCACATACTGTAAACTGTCAGCAATTTCATGTTCATGTCATTTAAACAAACATTTAAATAAACATTAAATGACATTTAAACAAACATTTAAACAAACATTTTTTTAGTGTACAGCATCACATGTGCACATTTAGGGCCAGATCCTCAGCTTGTGCAAATCAAGTTAATTGTGGAGATGTAGAGAGCCTCTGGAGACATTTGCAGGATTGAGGCCTAAATTAGCTATGCAGGATTGAGTCCAAGTAACTTGAAACAAACGTCTTTGGGGGAGGGGAGAGGAGAATGTGCATGTTTCTTGTATTTCTAAAGTCCTGTTTTTCCCCATATGCTTAAAAAAATCTATTTACAGTATCATACCAACAGAGACTGTAAAATAGTTTGGTGGGCTATGAAAATTAAGCCAAAGTCCAATTTTAAAAAATTCTGCAAGCTATGAATAAGTGGGGAACACATTAAAATAATTATGAAAAAATACAGTGTTTCCAAGGTCATGATTTGGGCTTTTGGTTTTTTGTTTGTTTTTGGTTAGTTGGTTTGTTTTTGCAAAGGGATGGATTAACGCACAACTACAGGCTTCAATGCTGACATGATTTTAATATCACATATTGTCACATCTATGAAAGAAAAAATCACTCTGATTTTTTTTAATTCCCTCCCTTGTGTGCAACGTGTGTTAAGGCAAAGTGGCCTAGAGGAGAGGTCAAGAATAGTTCCTTTTCCAAATCTATGTTGATTGAATTAAAATGTTTGAATTTTATTGAACAGGGAAAAAGAGATTTTTAAAAGCCTATCCGTGACCCCCAACAATAGCATTTTTTATAAAACGTTTGTTTCAAATGTATGTTATTAGCAATATATCCTATGCTGTATATTAATAAAACAATGGAATTTTTTATTTCTTTTTCTCATAAATTACATAATTCAAACCTTAAAACACCTTTAATGAACACTGACTCAGCATGTGGCACTTAATAAAATTGGGCTAAACTCGTTTTCTGCTTGACAGGCTACCAGTGGAGAATGTGCCCTACAAGTAAATGATTAAGAGGCAGAAATCTTTTCTGGACTACTATTAAACACTTCAAAGATTTTCAAAGTCAGATAAAATGAAAAGCAAATGTGTTTCACTGCCTCTCAAATACCTCAAATGTTTTAGCAGGTGCAAGCAATGAAACCTTCTGTAGTGACAGCACTTTAGGGTCTGCAAAGTGCACCCTACTGAATTATGGGAAAGCTGGGCTTACTTCATAAAAATTCATGATTTTAGATGAGGAAAGATGTGTGTCCTTAATACCCACCGACATATGTAGCACAGAAGGAAAGTACTGTTGTGTCTTCCTGTGTCATAATCATGTCTTAACCCTTTCTAGGCTTGTGAAACCATTTTGCACTGAGTCACATGGTTCTTAGCCCTTGTAGACTTCATTTTTATGAATGCATTCAAATAAGAGCAGGACAGATAGCTTTAGCTCTTCATATTCTTTCATATCATCAATGCACAAACAGCTATTGAGGTATGTGAAAGTGAGGCTGGTTCAGTGGCTCGGGGACAAACCTGTGACTTAGGGTATGTCTATACTACCCGCCAGATTGGCGGGCGGTGATCGATCCTGCAGGGTTTGATTTAATGCATCTAGTCTAGACACAATAAATTGAGCCACGAGCACTGTCCCATCGACTCCTGTACTCCACCGCCGTGAGAGGTGCAGGCGGAGTCGATGGGGGAGCGGCAGCAGTGGACTCCCCGCAGTGAAGACACCGCAGTGAGTATGTCTAAGTACATTGACTTCAACCATTCACATAGCTGAAGTTGCGTAACTTAGATCGACCCCTTTTCTCAGTGTAGGAGACCTGGATTCAAGTCCCTACTTTGCCATAGACCTCCTGTGTAACCCTGAGGAAGTCAGTTAGGGCCAGATTTTTAAAGGTTTTGAAGTAGGAGTTAGGCACCTGAATACCTTGAAAAATCTAGGCCTTAGCCTCTCAGTGCTTCAGTTCCCTTTATCTCAGTCATTCAGGAAGAAAGATGAGATGCAAGGATGTAGTTATCATGAAGAGAGAGTTATAGCTGGCGGGAGTGGGGTATAAATATCCTCTCACACCCCCAATGCATATGCAAGTCTGAACTGTCACCCGAGCCAGCCTCTTTCCTGCTGCTGTTTGGTTCAGGTAAGTGGCCCCCTTCTCTCCCCTCCTTGCCCTTTTCTCAAGCCCCAAGGCCGTGTGGAGGAGTTTAAAGGAGCCATTACCTCCTTTCTTTCTGCGGCCCAGATAAAGTCCTGCCATTTTTGACGCTGCAGTGATCCCAATCTGTAAAATGGGGATAACAGCTGTGCCCTCCCGCACAGGAGTGTTGTGAGAATAAATATAATAGATTGCGAGGCATGCTGATCTTATGGTAATAGAGACTGTGAGGCACGCTGATCCTATGGTAATAGAGACTGTGAGGCATGCTGATACTGTGGTGGAGGGGGGCATATAAACCCAGGTGTGAATCTACAGTGCACCAGCTTGTCACTCAGTAATATCTTGTATGGACCCTGCTGCAGTGCAGTGAAAGTCCATTTTGACATAACACTGCCCTACCTCCCAAGGCTGTGGGACAATAAATACTTTAAAGTTTGTGAGGTGCTCAGATACTAGGGTATTGTCCTGTTTTAGAAAACTGTAAATGAGAGTCGTGTTCAGAGAAGTGAAGGATAGGTACCATCTGGGCAGATGCTGTGGAAACTACTCTCACATACGTGCTGCCAATTTACCAGAAAATATACCTCAGTCTTGGTCTGCAGCTATTTATGCTTTGAACTGCTCCTGAACTGGTGGATCCCAGGACAAATACATACCAGCTCTGCAACTGGAAGGTGGCACTAGGGTACCTGGGCCTATTCTAGCCATGGCTGGGAAGAGCCTCAAGAAAAAGGTAATACAGGCTCCAAGTGGTGTCATCTGTTCTCAGGAAATGCCATGGGGCTGGTGAAGGTACAGCAAGCTTCCCCAAACCTCAGCATGCCCCCAGGCCTCACAAGCTTGCCTAGCCCTGTGTAAATCCCAACCCCACACAAGATTCTCAGGAAAGGGGCTGTGAAAATGGTTGTTCAACCCATGGGGGCACTAGAGCGGTGAATGTGCCCTGACTTTTGCAATCTAGGCTTTTGTTAGGAAAGGTCAAATCTATTAGATAATGCCCCACTTCACCCAGGTTCTGTGTGTTTGAATGAGTTCTATAAAAGCAGAATGCTGTATGCAATAGGAGAGCTGCACCAAGTCCATCTGTATCAATGAAATGTAACAGATTTTAATAAAATACAAAATTTGTACCTATTTGACATTTCTGGAATTTGTGGCATACTGCTACATGAGTTGTCCAGAATAAATTCTCTGATGAATAATAACATGCATGATTAACTTTAAAGCAGCACTAATGCAATTAAATGCAAAATATTACACTGAACCCAATGTTATGGTTAAGATTTTACATGCACAACGGTAATGACATTCAATGTTATGCTTCCCACAGCGACTATAACTCAACACTTGCATAAGCATACTATTTCCTATCGCTGTATGCAGTGTTCTTCCTTTAGTGTGTGTGTGTGTGTGTGTGTGTGTGT
>ML677335.1:846549-868954 GCA_007922305.1 Dermatemys mawii | reverse complement strand
AAACCAAAAAACCCAACAACAAAAAAGAGTTATGTTTCTCTTGTGGACTTGAAGACTGAACCTACAGTAACTCCTCACTTAACGTCCTCGTGCTGAACGTTGTTTCGTTGTTACATCCCTGTGCCATTACAGAATATGCTTGGTTAGAGTTGTGCAATGCTCTGCTATAATGTCATTTGGCCACCTGCTTGTCCATGGCTGGCAGACTCCCTATAGCTACAAATAGGGTTACCTTGTTCTTAGTATTCTGTAATAACAGATGATTGTAAAGTAATTAAAAGAAAGTGGGGAAGGAAGGGCTATTTTAAAACAAATTTCACTTCTTTGACTACTAGAGAAGGCTATTGAAGGATGCTTTGTAGCTGGAGATTGGTCTGAACCAAAACACATCCAAACACATCCCAGATGTTGGTAAAGTTCAGCTCCAGAACTGCAACTTGCCAGCTAATCCTTTATCTCTTTCAATGGATTAAACCAAAATCCTGATTTAAAACCTTCAGACTTTTAGAAGGTTCAAAACTGCATCTGGATATGAATTTTGTAGGTTGGGGCTCTTATTGTTTGTAATTTCTTATTCTTTCACTCAGACCTGGCCTACATTTAGAGTTACATAGTTAAATTCCGAACCCTGAGCACCATAGCTATGTTAACCAATCCCCAGTATAGATGCCACTAGGTTGACAAAAGAATGCTTCTGCTGATCTAGCTACTGCAGCTGCGGGAGATGGATTACCTACAGTGATGGGGAAACACCCTTCCATTGCTGTAGGAAGCATCTACGCTACAGTGCTACAGCAGCACAGTTGAAGCACCGTATCTGTGGCATTGCAGCACCCATAGTGTAGACATAGCCTCATTCTCATGATGAGTAGCGCATTATTCTGGGTATTTGAATATTCCTTTTGACATCAGCAGGACTCCTTGCAATGAAGTTGTTACTTTTTGTAAGGAAGGATGACAAAATGCAGCCCTCTGTAAGGCAGGGGTCAGTGTGTTAATGTGTATCAGCCCCAGAAATGTCCTAAGTGCTCTGTTCTTAGGACACCTTGTGTTAGCTTTGTTTTGGGGTTCTTAAAGTTGCAGAGTCCTCCTCAGACACCACTCTGAGATCAAGTTAGAAGTAACACTGTAAAGACGTTGGTGGAGTCTGAAAACTACACTGGTTTTCCTCCCCCTTTTGTCATGTACTTCACTCCCACTCCTGCTTGTAGGTGACAAGAATTTGATTATCTCAGCTACTCATCCACCCAATAAAAAACAGCAACTCCCATCAAGAAAACAAATCACCATGAAATCACACAATTGATAGTGTGTCCTCAAAGGCACCCTTACATTTAATTACATTGGAGGCCAAGTTACCTTGTCGGACCACATTGAATCTGTCACATTGGATCAGATGGAGCTGCGTTGTCTCAGCCCTTCCACATTTGTGGATTATGGGGGGGACGGGCAGGGGAGAAGAGAGAAAGGAAGGGAATCCCCACATGTTTTGCAACTACTATTGTTTTTTAAGCTTTCATTAAACAGTTTGACAAATATTCTGTAATCCATTGGATTCATTTTAGATCAACTACATCGTTAATGAACAATGCTACCAAATGAATGAGTCAAGAGCTCTGTGAAAGACACCCCCCCCCCCAAAGAAAATTAATCTATGGTATGCACTTGCGTTTTGTTTTAAACTCACCTAACAGAACTCATTCATTAGCGATCAGTATTGATTCTCTTAATAAGCATTTGACACAAAAGAGCATTTAATCTTTTTACTAACCATTATTTAAATGCTAGAGATTATGAAATCAATAATATTTTACATAAGGATTTATTTTATACGCGAGGTTTATTTCCTTAACTAACAAATTGGATGGTTAAAATGACTACAAATATATAATCTTAATGGAGTTTAGAGACCTAACTTCACTGCTGTATGATCATTTTTTAAATGATCTTTCAAAATATAAACTACAGACACAATTCTATTGTTTACAATTTAATATTTAATATGTAACAAGTTTCTCTTCCTAGAAAATCAGAATTCAAGCAGCCTGAAATATAGTTTCAAAACAATCAATCATTCCTTTATTGTATCTTCTTTTTCCCCTTGTTCTGGGTCATCCTGTGTAGAGGCCAGATGAAATATTATGTGTGTATATACATATATACACACATGCACACACACCCTTGGGAATATGTGATACCAACTGATCTACATTTGATAGCACAAGTTAAACAGAATTATTCAGAGAATGGGAGTGACTTTCCCATTATGGGAATAATTATTAATTTTTTTACAGCACCCAAAAGTGTAATGGGGACTGTACAGAAGAAACACAAGATACTGAGCTGAAGAACTTGCAGTCTAACACCTGGATTCTGCAAATGCTTCTGCACATGTACAGCTTTATGTGGTGAGTAGGTCCCACTGAGTCGCTTTCAGAAAAATCATCTGTGCTATCAGCCATTGTCAGGGAGAGTGAAGCCTGCAGTCTTGTTCTTCAAGAAATCACAAGGCATCAGTTTCTCTCTTTTTTTCAAACTCTTCCTTCTCCAGTTCTGCACAGTAACCTGATGCCCCGCTATGCAGAGAGATATGTGTTCAAAGAATTGTGTAGGGCTTTAGGCACGTGTTTTCCTTCCTCCTCCTCCTTTCCCCCAATTCCCTTGGACCTTTGACTTTATTGAGAGATAAATCCCTGTGCAGCTCTTTGAAAATGTAAGGGAAAGATTGCACTTGGAAGGCCTGATTCTGTAAAGCACTTACCATCTAACAGAACTGGGCCCTCAGAAAGGTCTTTTTCTGCTTCAAAAAGGTCTGCTAAAGCCACTTTGCCTGAAACTGAATCCCCACCGAAATTTCTGAACCTAGCATACAGTAGATGGATTGGTGTAAAACTATACTAGATAACTGCTCGTACATCTTTCCTCTGTCGGGAAAATTTACCATGATTTGTTCAAAGCCAAGAGGCATTGTTTGTGCTGTCATGGGTCTGTTAAAGAATGGCAAGGGGAGGACAGAGATGCTTAAGGATTTAAAAAGTAAAGTGAACTCCATTAAAAAAAGATAAGAGGAGTCAAATGCACAAGCCCCATTAGAAGTCCTTAAAGCATAAGAATAGAAAGTATTAAAGTTGCCAGAAAGGGAGAAATAAAATGTGTGTATCTCTAGCGCTTGTGGACTTTATTTACTATTCTGGAGGTGATCTGAGTGTTTGAAAAGCAAGTCTGAATTCACAAATATTTTTTTTTCCATTGAATTTTTTTTTTCTTCCAAAGTTGATTCATTTTTTAAAAAAATTGTCATTCTAGCTGATGCCACTGCTGTTTTATGTATTAGAAATAGAAGGGATCTCCCTTAAAGCTAGCCAATCTCAAGTGGGTGAATTATATTATATACTGTAGATATCTCCTATTAGAATTTTTCTATCTGCACTGTATTTCCAGGACTCTCTAGACCTGATTCAGCCACACTTATGCTGAGTAGTACGTCTCTCTGTGAGTCATCCTAGGTGGTTCAATGGGCCAGTATTAAGCAGAGTGCCCCCAGGGTCAGCTGATCAATATCTTCATTAATGATCTGGTGGATGGCATGGATTACACCCTCAGCAAGTTTGCAGATGACACGAAACTGGGAGGAGTGGTAGATATGCTGGCGGGTAGGGATAGGAGGGTGATGAGCACTGAAATGGGTTACCTAGGGAAGTAAGGTAACTTACAGGTTTTTAAGATCAGGCTTGACAAAGCTCTGGCTGGGTTGATTTAATTGGGTATTGGTTCTGCTTTGAGCAGGGGATTGGACTAGATGGCCTCCTGAGGTCCCTTCCAACCCTGATATTCTATGATTCTATGACTGTGGATAGACATATGTCCTTTTCAACAAAATCTTGTCTTCTGCATTTTTTTCTGTTCCTTCTCTTACATATATTGTGACCCTATCTCAGATGCAGAGGTATGCGGTAGACAACATTATTTGGAAAGAGGGACACAGCTTAAAAAGTTTGAAAACACTTGCCCTGTCTTTGATTTTTTTTTCTTTCTGATCCTTTTTTTCCGCAGAGAAACAAACTCAGTATTGTTCAAATCAAATTCTGAAAATCAGGATTCTAGTGAATTTGAAATGAGGTAAAACACATCTCCCTGTTGTTCAGTGTTTTCTAAATTTGCAGGATCTCCTGTGTCCTAGTATCTGTACTGTAGCACTCAATATGCTGTTAGCAGTCTCTGCCAGCAGCATAAGTTGGGGCAGCATCACCTGGTGATAGGCAAAACTCAAATGGTTTTGTTTAGGTGAGCACCCTGAAAATTAGATGTTTGTCTGACTCTTATCCAAATTATCCAAGTCACTTGACTTTATAAGATTGTTCTGGAAATCTCATGAGAAGATGCTGCCCTAGGAGATTCTCTGCTTTTCCTGCAGCCTGTCCACTAGAAATACGAGAAAAGCCATTTTTATGGTATTTTGCCAATTGTGCTTCTGGTCTCGGACCAGGAAGTTCAGAAGCCTGCAAAAATGAAAAACGAGGGAAAAGTTATCCAGATTTTTTAAGTGTCAGCGTGTTCAGTTTGAATCACTTTCCATTTATCTGAACTGTTTTCCCTATTCCCTACTACAGGTTTACTGAGATGTTCAGGTAAACAAAGCCCCATCTGATGAGGATGTCTTTCTGAACATCCTGTGATTAGAAAACTTGTCCATGTGCCTACTGACTTTCCGTATTGCATGGAGAAGGAGCCAAATTCATGCGGTTCAGTTTTGACTCAGAACATTACCAAAACTCCTAATGATTGACTGGTGTTTCAGTTCAGGATCATTTCTAGTATTCATATTTTATTGCAGACATTTGTTAACAGGATTCATTTTTCTAAATCTGAGGGTCAATATATTTCTTTGCCTTTTGGGCTTTTGCACCCAACTTGAGTCTATTGGGTTGGGGAAGGTTGCTGGCCTGTTGAAAGTTATTCTTAACAAACTGAAGTGTGCTTCTTTGAACCTGCAATAACAGCAGCTGTGCGTAGTTGAGGTAGGTGCTATTCCTCCTCATAAATTCTTCTGTCAGGGATGTCTGGAAAGAGGGGAGCTCTTTGCGTTACTGCCATGTTGTGCAACATACACAAAGCAGGGAAAGCTTTTATGGTTGCACACTTTGATCGGACAAATATTTTTCATTTCAGGTAACTGAATGTATCATTCAAAATAGGTTATTCCTCATTTTCATCATTGTCTTTATTATTTCTACAATGCCATAAGTAAACATTGATACTACTATGTTGTCTTGCTACCATGATTTAAATTAATATGTGTAAATAAAATTATATCGTTTTTGTTTTTAAAATGACTGTGCATTAGGAATAAGATTTCATTTCACTACCATTGCGGGCATCTGAGGGAAATTTTTCTGCATGCTGCAGTGTTCCTCCTGATAGATTATGTAACGCAATGTGATTCATTGCACATCGCATGAAATCTGACTTACAGGATGGCACCTTTCCTGACGCCTGGCCAATGTTTTTGGTATGTTTATGACTCCACAGAAATAATCCCGGGTGAGGGTGTGTAGAACAGAAAACACCTTAGCTGGCATGATTTGTTGGCCACCCAAGGGACTTTCTGGTGCACTGAACACAAGAGGCAATTTTTGGATTTCGGGAGTTGTTTCCAAAACTCTTGCAGGCATTTGCAGTAAAAGTATTAACCATGTGATGCAATGTCCTCTAAACAATGGCCCCAAATTCATCCTTAGCTGAACATAATGGCATTTCTCCAGGGATGAATGTGGCCCAATATTAATATAGTTCATTGTGATTCCCTAGTTATTGATCCACAGATTTTCCTTGATATCATCAATACGAATAGAGAAAAAAGAGCCAGAGGGAAGTCCTTAGTTGAATTCTTAGATCATGTAACTGTGAATGGGTGGGGTAACACAGAAGGCAGCAAATAACAACGGAAGGAAGGGCTATCTTGCTAACATGACAATAGTTTTTGTGTTATCCTTTTAGAATCATATTTTTCTGGCACCTGGGGCCAACATGTAAGATGGGTATATTTGTAAGTAGGCTATTCATGACTGTGAGGTCTGTAATAAAATGAGTGAATTTTAGGAGGATTATCCAAAGTGACAGGTTTGGCAATAACTCCGTGGCAGAGAAGTCAGTCTATTCCTGAGGCTGCACTCCAGGTTTTTGCCTCTGAAGTATAGAGATGATGCCAGCCAGAGTTCATCGTGACTCATCCTTGGTTTCCCCCCAAATCTTTAAAACCTTGCCCTATTGTTAGGCATGTATCTGATGGTGTGTTAATGACTCCAAATTCACTATTTGTACCTGAACACACTGTAGTCTAGGGCAGCGTTTCTCAAATGCAGCTACCGGTGGCTTTTCTTGCAGCCACAGCCTCCTGGGCAGTGATGTGGGGGTCGGGGGGAGTGGGGACAAAACAGTGGTCACTCCCACCAGAAGAGATTGGACCCTGCCACCCTCTTGGAGACACAAATGCTGGAGGAGGGGGCAGTTAGTGAGTTCCCCAGCTTCCTGGGGGCAGTAGGGTTGGGCTCCAGCCCTGAGGTGGCAGGTAGCAGGCTCTGGCCATGAAGCTCCAACCCCCAGCTGCAGAGATCACCCCACCCCCCACCCCCTCATCACCCCAGCCCCCGCTGCCTTTGCCAGCCCATCATCAATTCCTCCCATCCCTTATTTTCCCCACTACTACCCTCCCCATCCTAGGCTTAATTTGTCCCTGGGCTTGCCAGGACAGAGTAAGTCTGGTGCTGTTAAAAGTGATATTTGTATGTTTGTTAATATCACTCTTCACAGCAGCAGACTTATTAGCTAGCAAATCTTTTTTAAAAAAGCAACCAAAAAAGCAAAAGAAACTACAACAAAAAAGACAAGAACCTGCAGAGCACTTTATTTGTGTTTCTCTTCTGCTTAAGTCCTGTAAAGAATAGAGACAACTATGCATTATTTTTATTATTGAGTCTGCAAAAAGACTCAATAAATTACAATGATTTGGGCATGTGTATGTGCATATTTTTTTACTAAATTTAATTTTAGGAAAAAATGTCAGCATGACCCCCAGCAAGACTGGTGGCCACACTCTGTGGACACCAAAAAATGTGTTGAGAGAACCCTGGTGCATATTGCCAAGACTAGCACAAATGTTGAAACCTTATTCCCTGTGGCGTCATTGAAGTCTGTAGGACCACTCATGAAGCAAGGTACTACTCCATGTGAGTAGTGAACCTGGTCCTTTGTGTTCTTGAACAAATCTTTGCAGTAGAACTTCATGTCATTTCAACAGGTGGGTTAACTGGGTAGAAAGTTGCAGACAAAAAAACCAGGAAAGTTCTTCTCAATCGTCTTTCCCTTCTGCTTTCTCTCTCACACACATGTTTTTGTTGAACAAGCAAATTACAGAGGACCAGATTCCATATGACCCTTAGGTGGCTGCACAGTGATGAGGGAGGGTGAATGGAATCTTCCCATTCTTTTGGAATACCTATAAAGGCTAGGCAGAACTACAGTTCTTGCACTCAGGAAAAAACTAATCCATGCTACTGTTCCTCAGTGGTGCATAAGGGAAAAACTGCCTGGAAGGCTGTGGAAAGAAGGCAAAGCCATACTTCAAGCTCCTGTCAGCTGGTGCTGAAAAACCAGGAGACAGCAGAAAATAAGCTACACACCTTAAAGGGCTCTCTTTGCAAACATGCATTCCTTGCAAGTCAGGGAGTTAATGGAGACATTCTCTCTGGGGACATGCCCTTCAGCCCAACTCCTCCTTAGTCTGGGGTATGCTTAGCCAGCATTATTTAGCCCACAGTAAAGTAAGATACAGTTAGAATAACCTTCACCAAATATAGCCTTAGCTGGGTCTTAGTTAATATAACTTTTCAAATGGTTAAATCTTGGTTTGACTTGGTTCTGTTTAGTGATGTCTCAGGCAAATGAATATTTGTATCTAGACACTATACTGATGAGCATAACATAAAAACCATACATGCATAGGGAAACAGATACCTTTTCCTTTTCTTGAACACTTCCATTTCTGTACACCTTCAGTGGTTTCTGGATTAGCTACATTGGCTACTAGCTATATCGCCACTCGGATACACAGAAACTTTGACCCATCCTCTCAACATCTTCATTAATCCAGGTGTGAACTGATATAATGTAAGTAAATTGAAAATGATTATTGATTTTGTATAAGGGCTGGAACATCTGATAAGCAGGTCATGAGGCTCATAGGAGAGACCTGATTCTGCAACCCTTGATTATATTAGGTAGAATGTGCTCACGCTGTAATGATACATGGGATCTCAGATCTTCTTAAATAGGTAATGTTTATTAAGGAACACGGCTATGACTACTGATATAAACAGGCTTCCATGGAGCTTGAGTTCCAGCTTTGTCTCCTGTGTTTACCCTGGTAAACAAACTCTATTGCATAGAGAAACCCTATGCATAGAGACATCTAGTGTCTAAATAATATACTGCAAATAAAGTTTGAGTTACACACAAGTATTCCCATTGTTGTCAATGATTTGAAGTAAGTGATATTCAACAAGGGCAGTGAATCAAGCCTGAAGTGTCTGCCTTTTCATTTTCCATGGAACGGACCAATAAAAGAGTTCTGCAGCCTGTTAGATCTTAGTCTGAGTAAGCTGGATGTAGAAGCCAGGGCAGCAACCTGCCATGGTGTAGAAAGCTACAGATTGCCTCTGATGAATAGAGCTCATAGTACATTTTTTTTCTAAGTGCGAATTGAAACATTATTGTAGCAACTACTAGTTTCCAGGAAAAAATGTAATTATTTCTAGATGCTGCTCGCTGTTTTCAAGAGCTCTTTAACCTTTAACTTTTTCAGTACAAAGGAAGCCTTGCTGTGCAGTGAATCTAACAAGACCATCATTTATAGTTGGCAGAGTTCATTAGTCAGTCGTAACAGTTTAATTATTAGCATTTTAATGCATGAGTGTTTAACTAGACGGAACAACAGGCTTTTAGGTCTGGCATGAGACTTCTTAAAAGAAAATGAATTAATCAGCACTTTTGTTTATATTGTGGCTTGTTACTGAAATAAGACAATTAAAATTCAAGAAATTTTCAGTCATATTTTGTCACCCAGTAAATTAACAGTATATTTGATAGCCTTGTTTAGTACGTTTCAGTTTTAAGGAAAATATTTCTCTTTGGAGGACATAAGACCTCTTTTGTACTTGGTGTCTTAAGAGCTGTTTGTTGAGAAGTGGGTGAGACCATTTCCATAAGCCCGAGTCTTGCCTCAGAATTTTTCTTTGATTGATTTGAACATGACTTTCTTTTACATGAAAGTTACTAATTCAGCTTGTCAGTCAGCCATGAGCTAAGTAATATTACCTAGATGGTGCTGACTAGAAGAAGAAAATAACTATTTTAGACTCTTCCCCCCCCCCCAAAAAAATTGGAGAGTTTTGACAAAAGCCTGAATTTTTTTTGATGAAAATGGAATTTTGTTTTGTGACAATTTCCATTTAGTCGAAAAGCCAGTTTCTGTTAAAAAAAAAAAATGAATTTTTTTCCTCAACTCGAGTTCAGAGTAATTTCTATCGGATGCTATTTATTATCTGTAAGACATTATTGTTTAAATCTCTGGTAAAATTTATAGGACTTTTCTATAAACAGTTGGAAATAACTACTGAATGGGAGCCAGAGGTCTGAAGAGGGAATCACTGGAGGAGAGAGTGTGACTGCTTTTAGATCACAGCAGGGGCCTTAAAACATATGGATATTTATCTGATCCAACTACCAAAACTTTTTTGTCTCTTTCTTTTCTACCAATGACCCATGGGAATTTATGTGAACACACATGATTTTCATTGCATTTGCATAAGGGGTTAAAGGCACTGTAAGAGCATTCAGTGAGACATGGTAATAGGGCTATATCATCCCATGATAATAGTACTATTAAACACATGGCTTGCAGGAAAAGGCTCCAAACCCAGTTGGATGAATAGCCACCTCAAAAAGGTTATTAGGAGTAAGCAGAGAGGCTATAGGGAATGGAAAAAGGGAATGCGTTGATCAGCAAAGAAACATACTTTGTGGAGGTTGGAAAATGTAGGAATAATGTGAGAATTACTATAAGTCAAGATGAATTAGCTCTTGCCAAGGAAATTAAAATAAATAATAAGAGGATTTTTAGTTATATATGTAAAAAGAAAATTAGGAAGAATGAGGTTGGGCTGCTATGCAAATGGATGGGAAAGAGATTAAAGATAATCTCGGTATGGCCCAAAAACAATGAATATTTTGTCTCAGTTTTCAGTAAGAATGATAATATGGAACATGGGCATGAAGGCAGAATAGCTGATGGAAATGGGTGTCTAGAAGTGGAAATTACCACATGTGAGGTGGAAGAAAAACTGAAAGAGTTTAATGTGCTCAAATCAGGGGGACTGGATAATTTCCATCCCAGAATACTGAAACAACTGGCACATGCAATTTTTAATCTGGTAGCAAGGATTTTTAATAAATCTATCTGTCTATAAAAATCATAGCACCATAGGATTGGAGAATAGCTAACATTATGCCTATATTTAAGAAAGGGGAAAAAAGTGATCCACACAATTACAGACCTATTTGTCTGACCTTTGGAGAATGCTGGGCTTTAGAACAAATTGTGAAGGAAAGAATAATTACATTCATGAAGATAAATGGTAAACAAGATGTAATATAACATGAGTTTACCAAAGATAGATCCCAGACTAACCTGATTTGCTCCTTTGAGAAAATAACAGATTTTGTAGATAAGGGAAATACAGTACATGTAGTAAACTTGGACTTCAATAAAGCATTTGACAGGATATCACATGGGAAATTATTAGTTACATTAGGGAAGATGGGGATCTGTACAAAAATTGTAAGATGGATAAGAAACTGGCTAAAGGGATAAGTCAATAAATTGTGCTGAAAGGTGTATGATTGGACTGGAGGGAGGTTACTAGTGGAGTTGCTCAAGGATTAGCCTTAGAACCAATCTTATTTAATATTTTAATAAATGGCCTTGGCACAAAAAATAGGAGTGTGCTAATGAAATTTGCTGATGGAACAAAGTAAAGAGACATCATCAATACTGAGGAGAATTGGAATATTATACAGGAAGATCTGGATCACCTTGAACACTGGAGTGACAGAAATGGAATGAAATTCAAGAGTACAAAGTGCACTTTGGGTCTAATAATAAGGATTTCTGCTACAAGTTGGGGGATCATTAGTTGGAAGCAATAGAAGAGAAAAGAGACCGGGGTGTTTGGGTTGATCACAGGATGGCAATGAGCCACCAGTGGGATGTGACTGCAAAAGAGGCAAATATGATTCTAGGATGTAGTAGGCTAGGCATTTACAGCAGAGAGACAGAAGCATTAATGCCCTTGTACAAAGCACTGGTAAGACCTTCTCTGGAATCTTGTGTACAATTCTGGTCACCCATGTTTAAGAGAGATAAATTCAGACTGGATTGCATCACTGATTAAATTTTGTCAATACATTAGTACTATGCATATCATTTGCTTTTGATAGGATAATGTGTAGATATTGGCACCTTAATCATTATTAATTATTAATCATTAATCATTATTATTATTACACAGTATACTGATATAATTATATATAATCATATTAGAATTACATTATTTATAGGTTACGTACTACTAATTTCATTTAAACATATAGGGCTTGGTTCTCCATTATCATGCATCCTGTGCAGTCATTTACTTCAGCACGAAGTAGGCTTAATATACTACCATTCTGTTCTGTAGCACTTTACATTTGTTTTGCACTGGTGTAAATGACCACAGATAATAGAGGGCAATAGAGATACAGGCCCATAGTCTCAAAGGTCTGGCATATATATATTGTTCATGCATATTTTTATAACTGTATGTGTGTAAGTGTGTGTGTAACACAAAAAAACTACATTAAAGGAAGTTAAGGTTGCAAAGTGAAGCACTCAAACGTCAAGAAATGCTAAAATTAAGGTTTTCTCACAATCTTAACATGGCCCTCTTTTATATATGCATCACAATGTATGCAATCTTTAATTACATAGTCATATGCTAATTTTTTGGGGTTGATGTTTGTGAATAGACAGTATGCACAAAAATAGATATAGGACATGGAAGTGTGTATGTAAAAGCCTTGTAATTACCATGGCTAATGATGCTCCCGAACCAAAACCTCAACTCCAAGCTGCCATAGACCTTACAGAATTCAAAATCTGGATCTGGATTTAAATCTGAATTTTTCAGATTAGGCCCATCTGAAATAAATAGAGTATGAAATGTAGATGAGTGAGGTATAAGGCTATGTAGACATCTAAGTGGCCCTGTAAGAGGGTGCTGTCTTAGAGGATCAAGCCAGGCCCCTGTTAGCCCATATCCAGGGAGAAGGTGGCACTAGCTGGAGCTGGCTGGGAGGTCACGCCCTGATTGCCTGAGGGGAGACACCTGCAGGCCTGAGGAGCCAGCTATAAAAGCTGGCAGGCAGGAAGCAGAGCAGGGAGGAGAAGGAGAGAGTGACCAGGGAAACAGGAAAGGGAAGAGTGTGGGGCTCTAGATCCCTGTAGGCTGGGAGGCTAGCAGTTTTCCTGAGCACTGGTCTGTAGATATCTGTATATATTTGTAAATAGTCGGTGGTGGGAACAAACACAGCAATAAAGGATACAGGTGTTGCACATAGAGTGGTCTCCAGGCTTGTTTGTGAAGAGGACCGGCGAGGGCCCGGTTACAGGCCCTAATAGCATCATGATTACCACAGGAGAGTAATATTGTGTGATCTTAGATGAGATCTCTCCAAGATGTCTGTACAACATGATTTTCCTTCATTGTGTCCTTTTATCTTCAATGGATAAAAGGTGAATTGTTGTTATAGGCAGTGCAGTAGTAACACCTGTTATTAGAGTTCTCTAAGGCCTGGTCTACGTTGCAGGGGGGTAGAGGGTTGACCTAAGATACGGAACTTTAGCTACGCGAATAGCGTAGCTGAAGTCAGCATATCTTAGGGCGACTTACCTGACTGTCCACACCGTGGCAAGTCAGCTGCTCCCCATCGACTCCACTTCCGCCTCTTGTGGAGGTGGAGTTCCAGAGTCGACGGGGAGCGTGCTCGGGGATCAATTTATTATGTCTACAGTAGATGTGACAAATTGATCCCGAATACATTGATCACTGCCCGCCGATCTGGTGGGTAGTGAAGACGTACCCTAACACTTTCCATTGTAAACCCAGCCGCTATTCAATTGCTTCTAACTTTAACCTTTTGAGTGGGAGTTTTCCAGCCTTGGTTTCTGCCTGAAGTAGAATTTTACCAAGAAGGCTACTACCATTTTTGAGACTGTAGTGACAATGCTAATAATAAATCATTTCAAAGTTTGCTTTTCTGTTTGTAATCTATTATTTTGAGGTAGCTACAGAAAGCACAGCTTTGGAAACCTCCACTGTCACTCTCAGTTATCCAGAAAGTGGACCCACGATATGACAAAAACCCTGACAAGGCATGGACATGAAGTAAAAAATGGCAGCTCTCTTATAATGCGGTCCTTTAGCTGTATGGCCTCATCTTGAAACTGCTTAGACACATGACTAACTGTACCCATTATATGAGTAGTCGTATTGTGAATAAAGTAGTTCACCGATCTAAGTATTGGCAGGATTGAATCATAACGTAGCAATGCAAAAAAAAAAAAAAAAAAAACTTAAGTGAGCGTAATCTGCACACAGTGAGGAAGCTGTCCCACATTCCCTACCCAATCAGCAGATAGGAGCTGTGCTCAGTGAACCTGCCATGGTAGTTGATAATAATTGTTGTATTAATTGGTGCTGTCCAGACTAGACAGAATGTAAAAGATCCCACTGTGTCCAATAATTAATGTTTTTCCCCTCACTGCACTATCATTAATAAGGGGTTTCTGCAAGAAACAAATAATTGGATGGTTCAGCTTCATTAGGGTATTTTTAGATAAGGTTTGGTCTGGAGACATATAAGAAAGCTTATTATATTTATTTAGACTCCATTATCTATTGCTAATGTGTTCTACTGCTTTTGTATCTCCTACATTCTATGGGGTAGTCATGAAAAAAACAAATATACAAGTTATGAGTTTAAACTACCAACATACTGGCTTTAAATTATTTATATGAAAGTGTGTGTGGTGAGGGGGAAGTGCCCTCTCAGTTGGAATAAATAACACTGGTCCCATTTAGATGTCCCCTTTTCTCTAAGACACACAAAACTATTGTTGTAGGAAGAAAAAAGAAGTCAGTTTTTACTAATTAGAGCTGTGTGCAGTGGAGATCTCTTGTTTTGGTGATTATCCGAGAGGCTTTTGAAAATGGAATGTGTAAATCTGATTTTGGAAAATAACTTTGTAAGGCAGACTTAGGGGCTTTTTCAGGGATATCATTTACATGGTCATGTATGACTTTATTATTCTGCAGAGATGCCCTGGGAATCTGATTCACATGAAAACTTGATATGCAAGTGAGTTATAGACCAGGATGTGGCGGATTTACACAGGAAACATATATGGCCAATCAAAACAATTCTATTTTACCACAGAAGGGCTTTGCACATGCTTTGCACGGATTTTATGCAGGGTCTTTTTCTCGAACAATTCTTCACAATCCAAAGTGATTCAAATTAAAATTGCTGTTCGTCCAGAGGACGAGTTGGCTAAACTAATCCCATACAAATCTGCACCTAACACAGACTCACAGGCAACATCAAAATCAAGTGCCCTGTTGTAGATCCCATGCTGGTAAATTGTATTCCACAATCTGGTATCTGAATGCTACGTGTGACAGAAAGGGACGCATTCATGCCTGGGGTAACTAGGTTGATGTCAATGACAGAGTTACACCAGGGCTGAATTTGTCTCACTCAGTCTCTGATATAGCAAGAATAAAAGTGAAGGAAATCACCACCATCAGTTAAATCAATTTTCTTTGCCTTCTTGTATTACTCCACATTTTCTGTCAGGAACCGTGGACCAGATTCTCAACTCACTTACAAATCTGCCTAGAGAAACTCTACAAACTTCTCACCAGTGTAAATGGTTAGAACTTGGCCCCCTGTCTTCATACCTGTCTATAAAATGCTTAACAAACTATTAGTTCTCTTCAAATTATCATCATCACCAGCAGTCATAATAATGCTTTTTTAAAAATAGCTGTTATAAGCAACCTAAAGGTCCTAACTACTGGATATAACAAGCCATATTCAGCCATGGTATAAGTTGGTATAACTCCAGCAAAGTCAATAAAGTTGTGTCCTCTTACATCAGGGTGGAATTTGACCTGATGTTTCTTACTAAAAATAAATTATCTTATGCAATCTTGCTACCAGTCCATTTTCTGTCCAAAATTCTTTGGGCCTGATTCTGGTCTACATCAGTGGAATTACATGTGATTTCACACTAAAGTCAGCAGAGTTACATCTAGTGTAAAACCAGTGTAAGTGAGATCAGAATCAAGTCCTTTGAGTCCAGCTTCTTCAGTGCATAGAGATTCACATTAGTGTGTGTGGAATATACATCCTTTCTCATAATGATCTGAATATACCTATCAGCGTAATAGAAAAACTTTTGCTCTAGAGAATTAAATACAGAGATATCTTCCCCACACACACACACCACCAGAAACCCTGATATTGGTAGCTTGTTTTATGTTTCAAAATGTGATAGAGCATGATGGTTCTCTGCACCCACATTAGTTATCTTTAGTAAAACAGAAGAAGATTTAAAATAAGGGCATAGGGTTTGCAGTGTAACAAGATAAAATCATCTCGAATAACCTAGAGGATTTCTTTAATCTTATTTTCAGAGAAGGGCTGAGGAGCTTTTGTAAAACCAGGTTGCTTGGATTCAGTTTCTGTTTTATCTGAGACACCAAAGTTTAGATTTGTGGGGGTAACAGATAAAAGTTTTCAGCAAACTGGAGTGGTTTTCACATTGCTTTCATAAACCTGAGTCTGGGTTTGGTTTTGCAAAACTTGTTTTAATCCAGATCACTCTCTGTCCAACCCATCAAAATTCAAGGCAGTTTGGATAAAAGTTTCAAATTATGATCAGTATCTATTGTACCTTATTTTCCCATATTTTCACTCTGCAAACTGGCAAGTAACTTCTTCCAAAAGCAGTACAACAGGTGCTGCCTGGATTGACAGGCACAATTATTGTAATATGTCAAATATACAACAAGCAACCACTTGTAAACACAGAGTTCCTGACCATGCTCATGAGATCTCAAGCCTTCCAGCTCCAATTTATGTGATTACTAAACTCTATTTAATTTTAAATCTTTGAATGTGTTAACAGTTAAACATTAATTAAGATACAAAATAAGAAACCAAATCCAGATTTTAAGAATCCCATGGTCTGGGGGTCTTCAACAGAGCTGATAGACACAGATTTTCTCTCCAGCGGGGAGCTCGAATATTTCAATGTTTGTTTTCGTCTTTAATTGAACAAAACCTAGAAATATCAGCACTTTTAGCAGAAGAAAAAGCTTAGAAAAAAATTATTTGGAGACGAATGAAAACATTTCATTTTGGGTCTAGTTAATGTTAATCTCTACGTCTCCCTTGGTCATTGTGGTGACTGGTCGGAATAGTGGTTCTGGTTTCCCTGGGTCCCCATTCTCATCTACAGGCCCTGCTCTTTGACCAGACTACATTTCTCATGATGCACAATGATCTCTTCCTATGGCTGAGCCACCATGATGCCTCTCATAACTCCCAACTCAAAATCAAATATTTTATTTGGATTTTACCAATGGAAAATTCTGCCAAAATCTGTCTTTTCCTATGAAGAATTTCAGTTTTGATTAACACCCTTTTTCAAAGGGGAAAATGTTTCATTTGAAATTTTTCAGCCAACACTATATTTTGTACCACAAAGGATATTTCCAAGATTCAGGTCTGGGTCTAGATTTTGGAGTTCCAAATCTTAAGAAGTATTTGGCTCAGTGATTTTGTTTTTCAGGACAATCATCTTAGTTCATAGAGAAAATTCTCTATATCTGTAATGACCCTATGACCCATATGACCCATATGACCCTATGAACAACAAGAAAAGAACAGCACCAGAAAAACAATTCTCCCAAGAATTCAGTTCCTTTGCATAGAAAGAGCCATGGAAGTAGTGAGGGCAATCAGGGCCCCTTTCTGTGACTGACTCCAGCTTCTCTTAGATGGTAAAAGGGAGTATAGAACTCCTGGGTACCCCACTAGCAGAGACTGGCAGCATCTCCTTTAATAAGCGGAATCTACCATCCACTCTAAGATATGCAATAGTCCAACCAGTACCAAAAATAAAGTAAAAAATTGACTCAGGTTAAAGACTTTGTCTAACCATCCCTTTCTCTGTTAGAAACCTCCAGTTCTGCCCTCTTAACTGTCAGTATCATGGATCCTTCTCATTTAGGTTTCAGGCCAGGACATGGCACTGAAAATTCATTTCTTGCTCTGGTGTGTGACCCCTTCCTCTTCATCCTTCTGGCACTGGATAGCACTTGTCAACAAATACTCCTCTCGTGTCTGCAAGGAGCTTCAGGGATGGATGTGAATGCCCAGACATGGCTCCAGTCTTAGCTCTCAAACTGAACCCAAATTATGGTCATTATGGGCAACTGTTCTTCCATCTCTAAAGTCCTTACCCTCCAGTCCCTCTGAGCCCCAGTTCTCTCCCCTACTAATGTTAGACAATGAGGCCACTGGCAGAGTTGGTGACACAATGTGAGCTACACCTTCATCTCCTTTACGTTAAATGTAAACAACATAATCCCCAACTTTCTCAGTGCCTACCTGATACCAATACCTGGATAAAAAGCAGCTGCTTAAAACTGAACCCATGGCAGGACTGAGGTGAAGCTTGTAGGAAGAGGGAAGCACTGTGGAGAACTTGCCTCTGTCACATTCCCTAATGTCAGGGGCATCCGCCCTCCTAATGTTAAGTCAGTCAGTCAGCTATGGAATGCTTTGGAGCTCTTCTGTGCTATGCATCACCAAATAGCCATGGCAGCAAAAATCAGCCACTTCCATCTGCAACTGACCAGAAGGATTTGCTGTCTTATCAGACACAGACCTGGCCATGGTGATTCATGTATTTATGACCTCAGGCTTGATTTTTGCAGCTTACTATATCTAGGGATGAAGTCACACCCCTGGAGAAACTCAAAATGCAAATAGTACAAAATGTAATAATCTGTTTGTTTAGCAACTCAGGTCACCATAAGCACATCTCCCCAGTACTCTGCATTAATTCATTGCATGTTATAGAATCAAGGTCAAGGTCCCTGTCTTGTTGTTCAAATCCACTGGCTCTTATGCCATGACCTCCCTTCACAGCTACATTCCCCCAGACCAATTAAACTGTCAACCAATATGATCACTGTAAACAGGTCATCAAACAAAATAGCCGATAAACTAATCTAATGAAGCATTTCCCCCCACTGGCTAAGAGGAAGAACACAGGGTTTGGGTTCCTTAGTGTTAATTCCTTATTTAGATACATGGGAAGCTCTCAGATACCACAGGGATGGGTGCCTAGGCATCTAGATGGACAGAAACAATTAAATATTTGCACTGTTTAAAATAGGTAATTTTTTAAGGAGATACATTGTGTGAGTTGGTTGTAAAGACTTCCTGCTTTCCCTCCACTATTTTTGGCTGTTGTGAAGCCACCAGGAAAGTGTCTTTATGATTATGAAGGGAGGATGAGCTTGTTTAATGTTTTTGTGTGTGTGGTTTTTGCTTGTTGAGGCTCAGAGAATAAGACAAGGAGCACAATCCTACTGTGGCGATCGTACAAGCAGACTGTCTGCTTTTGAAGATCTGTTGAAAAACAAATCCTTAATGCCACAGGCAATCTGGACACCAACACCAATGGCTCGGGGAAAAGAAAGAAATCTACCAGTCGCTGTCTCCTTGCTCCTTCTGCCAGCCCTTGATTCGCTGGATAGGCATTACCAGAAAAAGGATCTCCACTTAAGTCACTGAATGGAAAAGTTGCCTCCATAAAAATCAATTCTGTGTGGTGAGAACCCGCTGTGTGTGTTTTGGAGACCTTTCTCCTTTAAAGCAGAAAAATCAAATGAAGCTTCAAAACTGCAGCTCAGCCTTAAATTGAAGTAAATCTCATTTGTGCTATGAAATGGGACAAAGTGTAATGAATGGGTAATCCATAAGGTGATATGCCCTGGAAGTTCTGCAGTTACTGAGTACAATAAAAATACACTCCTTGTCTCCAAAACATATTTTCTCTTTTGCATTCCTCAGGATGTTAAGGTTGTGGCTAAAGGAGAATGGAGCTGTGATATCAAGCATTGTGGAATAATTTTACTTTAAATACTATTTGATTTTGGAAAGAAGTCAGTTTAATTCCTAGGTACATAGGTAAAGCCAGCAGAAAAAGAGCAGGGGCAAAGAAAGCACAGATTGCAAATACAGTGAATTATTTTTAAAAGGAAATTGAAAAGTGGCATCTAACCCTCCTTAAAATGTAAACTGTGTATAGATTTACTTTTAAAAATGAACAGATGTTTTTGAGATTAGGGGAAACTACTGTATAAAACTCTGCTGGGTGCCTAATATTTTAGATTCCACAGTTCTTGGTTTCTTACAGCAAAAGTTTCAAGGATATACTTTCTAGTAAACTATAAAACAGCCCAAATGATTCATAACCTCTGCATCTCTCTAAATACTGATTTTCCAGTCTGGCCTCTATGTTATCAGAAACAACTTATTGACATCTGTCATTTTGTTGTTCAGTGCTATAAATTATTATTGTTGGCAGCCAGGAAAAGGGACAAGCTTATTAGATGAATAGCAAACATTTTTCCTCTAGCAAAATACGTACAGTACAATCCTTTATGAAATATCAAATATGGATGCAATTCCCTAGATTCATTTGTCCTATGTGAGTTGCAATGGATAAAGAATCTACAGAAGGGAATTCAGGGCTCTACCTGGCCGCCCTATTAATAATTGCTATCCAGTATCTACTGCCTTAAACCCACAGAGCCTCTCTACTAATGAGTGCTTACCATTTTACCCATTTCATACATGTACAGTGGCCTAGGAGAGGCTCTTCAGTTTAAATTTTACATCTGCTGCTGTGGTCTCAAGTACCCCCTTAAGGACATGAAAACACTTCACCAATTTTGTCTTTAAAAAGACTTTTCCAAATAAAGCGCTTTTGCCTTTTAATCATAAACTATACGTGAAAGGTTTTCAATTTATAAAGTATATATTGAAAAGACGCATTGAGAGACTTGAGAGATATTTGATTGGAAATCTGAGGCTTGCACATTTATTTAATTCCTGCTGATGCCATGTTAAGTGTTATTTATATTCATATTTCTTGCTTCAAGTACCATTTTAGGGTTCTGGCTCCATGAGCAGACCGTAGGTATTTCAAGACTAATAGATTTTATCGCACCAGGAAAAGCAAGATAGAGGCATCCATCCCTTACAAGAAGACATAAAATGTGAATCGATGATGAGTCCATAGCAGGCAAAAAAGAGATGTTTTGCCATGCCAGTAATGAGCTTTGTTTTAAACTATATGTTTTCTTTCTCCATTAGCTAATTTCTGAGAAGTAACTCAAGTTTACACCATTTTTATAACATGCAACTATGTTATTTTTGCATAAACTCTGTTTTGACAACTTGACTTAATACTATAGTTTCAGGATACAGTTAAAATGAGAGTGGATTTTGTTCTCTGGTCTTTATAGCAGTGTAATTTCAATGTGTGTGTGTGTGTGTGTGTATATATGTGTGTGTGTATATATATATATCTATATATAATGGATGAGGTTCACTGAAGCTAATGGAACTACACCAGCTGGCCCATGATGTGTAGACAAATTAATGGACTACATGTTTGATCCAAAGTCCACTGATGTCCTTTGATACTTTCCCATTGACTTCAATTGGCTTTGAATCAGGCCCTAAATAACTTGAAAGGACTTCTCCATCTCAAATGTCCATGATTCCAGAGATACCGTATTTTTTTCTTTTCCCTTCTCTGGGAACCCTTTGAAATCACTGTGTTACTTAAAGTGGAGAGAAAATTAGTTCATATTTAATATGTTAAACAACAGGGTGTGGTGGGTATTTAGAAACCAAACATTTGTTTTGAACATATGCAAGAACAAAGAATTCCTGCGTACGTTAATACTACAGCACAGGTAACTAATAAAGTATATCGTGCTGCAAATTTGCTCTGAAACTACTTTTCTATTCATAGCCTTCAGAGTAGCTTCATTAAATGGATGTGAGGCACCACATTTTGATTACATGTTTTATGTGCATTACATATGCTGCACAAAATGGTGTAATTGCTTAATTGCTCCTTATTAGAGTTTTGCAATGTATATAGGGTATTGTAAACTTTAAGAGACAAACAATTGACATTAGAACCTTTTTTGATTTGCAAATGAATCTAACACTAAAGTGTGCCATGAGCATTTATTGTCTCATAATCTAATTTACGTTTTCCATGCTGTTCCTGGTATATGCAAGTAGGGGCAAAATGGCTGATGTCTGCAAATGCCCGAAAGGCTAATAAAGCTTGCTGTGCTCCCAGCATGCTCTCTGCCGTCAGAAACCAGCAATTAACTTAATAGGGTTCTTGAAATGCAGTAGATCCATGAAATGTGGCATGTGTTGACATTCTCCTGCTGATCTAAACAACCTCCCATCACTGAGTAGCAGGATATGTTTGCTATTTGAATTATTTAGGAGCTTGTTATGTGAATTATAAAGCAGCATTTTGCAGTATTAAGTCTAATATTTTATGATCTTCAATTGATTAGGTAGGCTTTCAGGATTACATATAAAGGTTAGGATAAAATATTCCAGATTCTGGCAGCTAGTCCACAGAGCTGTTTTTTCAAACGTGATGCAGCAAAAGAAGAGAAGTACTTTTCTTTTTCGAAAATAGTGTTCATGCTATATTTTTTCCACACACTCACAAAATAAAATCCTATTCTGAGGAGAAGCACATTCTATAGACATCAGCATTTAAATGGGAAAGTGGCTCTTCCATTTAACTTGAGGAAAATTAGTATTTTTATGGATTTTTGTGGTTACTTAGAGTAACGTTGACTTGTCCATGTGATGGGAGCATGAGCAGATCCCCAATACAAAAGGGATCCAGGAAGCTAGAATGTAAGAGGAAAACAGAAGGGATGGTACAAAGATAGAGATATCTACATTGGAGCTGGAGGTATAATTTCCATCTCAGATAGCCATACTGTGACGGGGTCAGACCAGAAGGATATAGGAGAGTGCTGGAAGGCAGGTATATTAGTCTCAGGATGGGAAGGTCCCTGTTCCCCAGATAGCCAAACAAAGGCTACTCCAGGCCAAT